>JAGYYJ010001288.1:0-107636 GCA_019671005.1 Hibiscus mutabilis | reverse complement strand
TTAATTAATAGATTGTTACAAACATAACGTTAGGTGTTCAATATTATATAAAATAGTGATGTGACATAGTATAATAACAAATTTTAGTCCCAAAATTTATAAATTTTATGTTAGTTTCCTGCTGCTAAGAAATACTTTCAATAACTTATATGGTGTTAAATTTTACTAATAGATCAATATATTTATTGTTCTGTATGAGATATTAGATAAAAAAAAAGTTAACAATGTTTTCTTCCGGTGTTACACTGTTTCTTGCCATCATTGACGTGCCGTAAAAATTATAGACTTTTTTACTGTTTTATACGACAGTGGTTGTGGAAGAATTCATCCATATAAAATTTAACAACCTAGACACATAATCCTACTATTGAAACGAGACATTGGGACTCTTTTATCAGCATGGTTCTTGAACTACAAAGCAAATACCTTCCAGGAATGGTGAGTGTCAAAGAATGATGATGAACAATGAATAATAAGTATTTTAGGAGGAAAAAATAAAGACTAAACTGATAGATATGAAAGTATTGTTTGGTATAAAGAATTAAATTTATTGAATTATTTTCAATTAATGTCAACTTGATAAAATATATGAGTTTCGAGGGCTAAAGTTGTTATTATCTCGGGCAACATTATTATTCCCCTAACATTTAACAGCCTAGTAACATGTTTGCAACAATCTATTAATTGAATGGTACGATTGTGACATTTTAAAATTGAATGACTCGTTTATAACTTTATTAATAATTGAGTGACATGAGATGTATTTTACCCTAGTCATTTCTACAATATTTACTCCATTATTTTTTATTTTTTATTTTTTATTTTTTATAAAGAAACAAACAGACATGAGTTTGTAAAGGTTAAGCCCCTAGATCCTTGATATTTCAAGTTCAAATTTCATCATTTGTAATTCATGTATACGTTAATTAGTTTACCGAGTTAGTTTGAGTTGATTCTGATTTGAAATATATAACATTTTCATGAAAATGTTATATTAACTAGTTTTTTTTGTTTTGTTGGAAGAATGTTATTCAAGAATCCCATTTTTCATGGTAACTACGCTATCAAAAAAATTAAAAAATATATACTACTTTATACTCAATTATTCAAAAAAGAAAATCACAATTTCATATTTGTCTTTTTCAGGTTCATGGAAATCGGCAATATAAACGATACCAAACGGTAATTAAGGGTCCTTGTTGAGTTGAGCCTCTAGTAAGGTACAACTCGACTCGATAAGTTTATTAGTATCTCTTTATTTTTTATAAATTTTTTTATGATTTTTCGGTGGTCACCTTAAAAAATTATGTTTCAAAAAATTTAAATATTAGTTGAGAACTCAAAAAAAGTTCAATGAATTGCTATGTAATTTATCATAAAATTTTGGTTTCAAATTTTTAAAACATTTTTGTATTTCCCGTGAATTAACAAAAAATTAATTGTATTAATAAGAAATTAAATTATAATAATGAGTCTATCTTTTTTATTAAAGTCTTTTATTATTATTATTATTATTTTATGTATACAAGTAGAAAAGGGCAAAAGTTTTATGTTTTCACTTCTCATATAAAAAAAAAGCGATTGAAAGTTAAAACTCCGAAATTCCTAAGGCATTTTCTCATTTATTGTTCATCGAAGATTGTTGAGAAACTAAAAAGAGTCACACTCGAATATCGACTTCATCTCTAACTCTGTCATGACAAGTTTGTTTATTTATCTCCTCAGACCTCACAATTTTTATTCTGAATTTCTATGTTTATAGTAAGCCATAATAGTATCACTAGATTTTACCTGTATTTAAAAAAAACAAGGTAAAAATTTTGGCGAGCTTAACAAGCAACTAGTTGAGTCGAGCAACGGAATTTTTTAACAAGCACGAGTCGAGCAAAATTTTACCAAGCTTAACAAGTCGAGTCGAGCGATAAATTTTTTTTAATAAGCACGAGTCAAGCACTACTCAACTCGCGATCGACTCGTTCGATAAGCACCCCACGGCAACAATGACTATTATTTGGGAATACCGCCTATTTCATTGGTAATGTTACATTTTGATTCGTTTGGACCAATTTGTCCCTAAAATTATATATTTCTTCAAATTAATCCTTCTATTTTTCTCTTTTGTTTACTTTACGAATAAAATTAAAAGCTCGATAATTCATTTTCAAAGGATTCAAAGCCCATGTTTTGCTCCCTGTGAAGTGACTTTTGTTTTATTTCCGTCACAGTGAAGGGAAAATAACTAGCGGAGTCTGAATTTTTATGTAGTGAGGATAGAATAGAGTATAAGGTATAGAGATTCTTATACCACTATTATAATTATTGTTGACATCATACCTCAACAAATTAAGTGGGTTCAATTCTAATAGTTTCTATGTAAAATTCTATTAATTCTATATTAACTCATTAAAAATCTCATACCCGACAAATCAAGTAGCGTCAATTGGCCTAAAATTTTTAAAGTAGATCCGCCCGGGAAAATGTTAGGCTGGTATACTTTATAACCAAAGTCCTAATACGAGGCAAAACTATCTCATCTTAAAACTAAAACAAGATCAAATTTTGCAACAATACCCTATATTATGTGATAAATCGAGATATATCTTAAAATTTAAGTGAAGTTTGATTCGATATATAATATGATATATATTTTTTAAAGTACTGTTTAATATATTAATTATATTATGTTGAAAGAAAAATTATTGTAAAATTCAAGTAGGGTAATGAAAATAATTCTACGAATCTTCATGCAAATATAATCTATTTAACAATGAAAGTTAAATTCGTTAAAAAAATATACCAAAATCACATTAAAGTAAAAAATATTTTCAGGTAATTTTATATCACGCCAAACAAATATTGTAATATTACATCACATCTAAATTAATCAAACATGATAATGCGTCAAATAATGTTACAGTGTCAACCGAATTAATAGTAAAAATTTAAACTTTCTTAACTAACTTCGGATTATAAAATATAATATGAAGTCACGTCCTTTTTGGGCAAACAAATTTTCCACATTAAATTCATAGAATATTTTCCCAGCAAAAAATAAAAAATAAAAAACTTCATTAGTGTTCCATTCATTTTTCTCATATTTCCCGTCTCTTTTTGACACATTATTCATGACCCTTGTTGGTCCCAAGAGCTATATTACCCCCATAGATTTTAGAAAAAAAAGTTGGAATTTATGAAAAACTGATTAATGTCCCAACTTGGCAACAAATGAAACAATGACAAATTCACTTAAATAAGAGGTCGGTTTCAGGCCCACGACATAGATGGTGTGAGCAGAGCTTTTAAACTCCAAATTTCTTATTGTCGCAATCAAAATCAAGATCAACTGAAAAAGCTTTCAGCGGGCCAGTTGGGAAAAAATATTCTGCATTCTCTCATGGGCATGGGCATGGGCATGGGCATTTCTTGTCCATTTCCTTGTATAACGGGTTGAGTTGCACCTGAAATAGCTTGGTAAAAACACCCAACCTTTTTCGATTTTAATGAAATCAAATCAGCATACTTTTACACCTATATCGACAATTCATTTATTTGTTCTGGAAAATGTGGGAGATCAGTGTAAATAAAATGATGTAATACAAAAAAAGTGATTTATTTTACAAAATGACGATTTTGTCCATTTTGAAAAGTGAAGCTAAGGACTTAAGACCCAACTCGTATATGTATTTGTTGCTCGCTCGGATTGGTTCAGTGAGCATGTATCTTTATATGTTCATGCACGTCTTTTTGTGTCCATCCAGATTATTTTTTTACCAATAAAATATTTATCTTTTTAAATCTTCTTTTCATCAATTCTTTTTTTATAAGAATCTTAGCCTCGTTAAAACCCCCATCATACCATCCAACATACAAATAAGTATGTACGTGTCACGGACAGGCCCTCTTTGCTCGGTTGGCAAGCCGTGCAGCACTTGAAATGGGTGTTACCCAGACAAGTCAGCCTTCCTCATGCCGCACTGTCCAAGGAGTTATCTTGGTCTAGCCTTCTCAGGGTCACAAGGCCCTAAGGCTTTAGAGTTTCGAATCCCGCAGGGCCTAGCGATAGCTGCACTCCAACCTCGTACTTCAGCCACAAGCGCGATATGGAGCCCTATAGCCCCAAACCGTTCCTAAGTATTTCTCCCGGGGAGACAGTGCGCCAACCACTAGCCCCCACTACCCGCACACCTAGGCCCCACATAGGCCTAGGAAGGAGAAAAAAAGTGTCACTAGTATTATTAATAGAATATCGAAAGCCATATAATCCAGACCAACATTACAAAGTAGCCTTAAAAACACTCACCCAAACCAGACACCCCCTCAATCACCATACATTGTGATCAACCAATACCTGCTTTTGCTAACCTATATGTCTCCACATTCCAGGCTCTAGGAATAAACCTAAAAATACAGCTCTTAGCTTTCCCAAGAGCATTAACGTCTTGGATAATTTTACTAAAGATTGAGGGACCAGTCACTGGGTTGTCCACCCAACTAAGAGCTGTTTTACTATAATTTTCCACAATGATATGATTTTGCTTTTACAAGCATCCAAGGAGCCAGAGAGAATAAGGTCAGACTTCATCGCAAGCAACTCTGCCAAAATGGGGGACCAGGGCCGATTGGTTCAGAGAATGAGAAGATGGTTTTGCCATCCGAAGTATGTAGAATCCCCCCAATCCCTCCAGCACTCCCGTCACGCAACATTGTCCCGTCCACATTCAGTTTAATGAAGTCAACGGGGGAGGAGACCAACAATCTAGAACAATATTACAAGACATAACCAGGGAGGAATCATCTGCATACGTCGGATTCATCATTATGTCCTCCATGGAAATCCTGAATTCAGGAAATTTAGCCTTGAACCACAAAGCCACTCTGAAACGAGCCACAAAGGAGAGCTGGATGGCATCAGTGGACCCACTGTTGAAGACTATGTCCTTTCTTAATAACCAAAGAGACCAAAGTATAGCCGAAGGAATGAAATGCCATATAAACTCTTTGTTTCTAGAAGGAAACGACTCATGCCAAATAGTAAGGATCAAAACTGCATCCCTGAAGAAAACCACAGGAACCTTCCAATACATAGCAAACCTCATTCAAAGTTCCCATGAAACTTTACAGTAAAATAATAAATGCATAACAGTTTCTGGCGCATTCCTGCAAAATGGACATAAAATATCCGTAATCGAAGATATCCTCCAAGAATTGAGCACCACACGAATCGGGATACTATTTTTGATCACCTGCCAAGTAAAAAACTCTACCCTTGGCGGGCAAAACCAAGCCAAACATATTTACACCAGAAAGAATTAGAAGAAACAGGGGGATAGAATATCTTACTGCATGATTTAACCGAGTATAATCCGTCCCACCACACCACACAGTCTTTGTCAAAACCATCTGATCTGAAACTCTGCAATACTGTCGTCAAAGAGTTTCATTGTACCACTTCCCAATCAAACAATCTACGCCTCAGTGGGATAACCCAAACCCAACCCGAAGTTTGTCGCGTACCAAACTTCGATATCTTTCCAGTTTTGTTAGAAGCTAAAGGCAAAATACGAGAAAAGATTACTTGCGAGTGCGAATCCCCTAACCAAACATCTGACCAATTCCCATCTCCCACCTGTAATTTCATATTCTTTTGAAAATATAATCCCACATCATCGTTCTTAAAATAAGAATTGGAAACTCCCTTCCAAATCCAAGAGGACAATTTGTAAGGATTAGGCTCTGGAACAATGGATGAAGGATCCATGTTGTCTAAGTCATGAACAAACAGCTTTATCGATCATAAGATGAAGGGCTTCACCGACCACATTGAACAACATTGGAGAAAGAGAACATCCTTGTCTCAACCCTTTAGCCAGTGAGAAACATGGGGTAGGAACACCATTTACCAAGACAGAAATGGGAGCAGTAGAAATACATTTTAGGATCTAGTTACACCATAATTCTCCGAAACCCATTTTTTTCAAAATTCTGATAAGAAACGTCCAATCTATTATATCGTATGCTCTTTAAAATCGATTTTGAAAATGGTTCCCTTTAGGCCCATCTTGTAATGGTAATCAATACCTTCGTTTGCAATAAAAGAGCAATTCAATATTTACCTCCCTGGAACAAGGCGAATTGGGATTTACTAATGATTGTATCCAAACACAGATTAAATCTACTCGAAAGGAATTTAGAAAGAATTTTGCAAACTTCTCCAACCAGACTAATAGGACGATAATCTTCCAACACCTCAGGCCCAATTTTCTTTGGTATCAACGTAATAAAGAAATGAATCACTCCTTCCTCCCACTCGCGGCCATGGAAAAAATCCTCAAAAACTTTCATCAAATCATCCTTTAAAATGTGCTAGAATTTCTTGAACAAGCCCATATTGAACCCATCAGGACCCGAAGCTCGAGTATTATCAGTAGCTGAGATTGCCTCCCACACTTTCTGTGTAGAGAACTCCCTTTCCAACGCAGCTACTTGGTCCACTGAAATTTGATTAAAATTCAGATTCAATTCTTCAACCTCTAGTGTAGTTTTTGTATTGTAAGCCTTTGAGAAAAAATCGAAAATACAGGCCTTCACCCTATCCTGTTATGACACAGTTTCCCCTTCGTAGCAAATAGTATGAATTGAGTTGAATCGACGTTGATTTAAGGCCGATAAGTGAAAAAATCTGGTGTTCCGGTCTCCTTCTTTAAACCACTTCAACCTGGAATTTTGCAGCCAAATTTTTTCTTTTTTTCTCAGCAAAGCCCACAATTATTTTTTCAAATGAGCAAGTCTAGCCCACGAATCTGAACTGCACACACCTTGTTGTAAATCATTTTCCAGAGATAATATTTAATTCTCCAGACTCGGAATAGAACTACTAGAAATCAACTTCTTCTTAACAGTCCACTCTTTGATTGCAGCTTTAGTACCCTTCAATAAGCCCACCATAGCCACTCTTTTTTGCTTCGCTTTAACTTATTTAGGGATGAAGAAATCACCTCCTCAAACCCCTCTTCATGCATAAGATAATTGAATAGCTTGAAAGGTTTAAGACCCCAATTACCACTCGAATTCTCAAGTAAGATAGCGTTATGATCCGAAATGGACTACGGCAAAAGAAACTGATTAATATTAGAGAAAAATGAAAGGAAAGTATCATCAACGAGAAACCTGTCTAACCTCGCATAAGTAGGAGGGTCTCTATTATGAGACCATGTGAATGTTCCCCCTTTGAGTGGTAGATCCACCAGATTAGCCTCCTGAATGAAATTTCTGAATAGTTCCATCGTTGACGAGTTCCAAGCCAAGCCCTTCTTTTCCTCACAGTTGATGTACGCGTTGAAATCACCTCCGACACACCATGGGATACTGTGATTCCCCCAAAATAATAGAAGTTCATCGAAAAAACTTTCCTTTTCAGAATCTGTCGAAGGACCATAGACATTGACAAAGTCACACTGGAATTGATTCCCACTAAACTTGTCGATGATTGCAATGAAGCGCCTACGAATAATTTTCTCAAAAAACTTTTGTATCCCAGACACTCAAAAGTCCCCCCGCAGATCCGACGGAAGGAGAAGCCACCATATCCTTATTTGGGCCACAACCCAATTTTCTAAGCATAGAAGGACCAAACTCAGACAATTTTGTTTTTTTTAAGAAAAAACACCACCGGTTTCTTACTAAGAATCAGACTTCTCACTGCTCTGAATTTCTGTAAGTTGCACATATACGGGACGGGTACGGAGACGAATACAGAAATAAGAAACGATAATTTTTAAAACTACAACAAATATAAAATAAATTTTAATATATATATAATAAAAAATTATTAAAATTTATAATATAATAAAGACTAAAATTATAATTGTATTAAACAATAATTATAATTATTTAAATTTACTTCTAACGAATTTTAAATTACTTTCTAACACTTAAATTATAAAATTATTAAAATTAAATGACTAAATTAAATGAAAATTTAACTTTATATTTTAAATTAAAAAATCAAAATAATAAAATTAAAAAATAACATTTTAAATTAAGAGAATATAAAATACTAAAATTTACTCTATACATTTTTTTAATAAAGTGCTAATAAAAAATCCATAATTAAATAAGTAGCAAATACTATAATATTTTATTGGGCCCCACAAAATCATATTAATTCATTTTATTGGGCCCTACATAAATTTTAAAAAATTTCCCTGTTCACCGTCTTCTTCAACCATTCTTCTTTTCTGTTTTCACCCGACTTTTTTCTGAATTTTTTTTCCAGTTGGTCGCTCCACCTTTGCCGGTGAGACTGCCATCGGATTCATTGTCGAAGTGCGCGAGTCTCTCAACTGAAAAACAACCTTGGGGACGCGCATAATGATCATATACCGTCCCCGAAACGTCCCCAAAAATATCCCACCGTCCCCGATCGTTTTCAGGTACGTATCCTAACCGTACCCGTCCCGTACCTATCTCAGAAACGTTTCTGGTACTTGAAACGGCATGTGACTGCCGTACCCGCGCTTCCCAGGAATTTCTCTGCCTTCCGAAGACCCCTAATGTTCCAAGTTAAAATAGAGAGATTCATGACGGAAAAAGATTAAGACGAACCTGAAAAACCCAAATCACAACTAGGAAGGACACCTAATTAGGAATCCTTTTCAATTGCTGCGACCTTGTCAATTAAAGTCTGTTTCCCTCCAGAGAAAGATATTCCCAAGATCCGGCTCACACCCCAAACCGCTAAAGCTTCTTTGATGTAGTCCAAGTGTTCCGATCTATGAGACGAGCCCGAATCCACCTTTGAAGACACTATTTCCAGATTGTCAAGGGAATTTCTAATATTTTTCGTCATATTTCTTATATGATCAGCATTGTAAAGATCCCTGTGCTTGTCCAAAGATACAGAGAAGCAAAATTGAGAATTGGAACTAACCGATTTATTTCTTTCTACTACCAAACCAGAGGATAGCACATTCACCTCCGGTCCACTTCCTATCAAAGAAAGGCCTTCAAAGCTATCAGGAACATCTCAATTGAAACATGAAAAGGGGGAGAACTATCATTTTCTAAAGTATTGTGGACAGTGATATCCGACTAAATTTCCACCAACACAACCCAAATCAAAATTGGGCTGGATGTCAAGTAGATTAATATGACCAAAGCCCAACTAACCCAAGGAAAAACTTTGAGAAGCCCTGTTACCAGCCCCACCCAAAGAGACTTGCTTAATCATATTAGAAGGGGCCCGCTCAGCTTCAACAGAAGGATTAAAGGTGATGTTTCTATTATCCTGAGTGAAGGACTCTCCCATTGGAACGTGCTTATTCCCAATGTCATTACCTACTAAATTCAGAGCATTGGCTTTCTCGGAAAAATTCCCAGGTGGTCGACACGAGTTATCCGGCTCTTGGTTCCTCGCGTCCGTCGGGATTCTAACAGCAGAAGGCATAACATTCACCGGAATCTCCATCCCATCACCTGGCGAATTCCACTGCTCCTCCACGTCTTCGGCCTGAACCTGTCAAAAGTTAGTGCAACTTATTGTTATTTGATTTTTGTCAAATCCTTTATTTTAGGAGTCAAAAAGTTAGTTCTTTGATTTATGCAATAAAGGAGATTACTTGGGTTTAGTTGAGATATTTTAGGAGACTCGTTTAGTTTAAATAGAGCATTACTTTTGTTATTTGATTGTACTTTCAATCTTTGTTTTTCTTGTACTCTCTTGGTTGATTGAGTAATAAAGTTCATCTTTATCTCCTTGAGTCTCTATATTTGTAACATTTGGTATCAAGAGACAGGTTGGTCACCAAGTGTTTGTTTTTATTACTCAGTTAAGATGAATGGTGGGGTTACTTCTTCGGGTATTACTGTAGAAAAGCTTGTTGGTAACAATTATAATTATTGGAAGTTATGTATGGAGGCTTTTCTACGGGGGCAAGATATGTGGGATTTGATTGAAGGTGATGACACAACGATTCCAGTAGATACTCCACAGAATGTTGAATTACGACGGAAATGAAAGATCAAGTGTGGCAAGGCTTTATTTGCTTTGCGTACATCGATCAGCAAGGAGTACATAAATCATGTTCGTGATTTAAAGTCACCGAAGCAAGCGTGAGAGACTCTTCAACAGCTGTTTACTAAGAGAAATACAGCTAGATTGCAATTTATTGAGAATGAATTAGCCTTGGTAACTCAAGGTAATCTTTCTATTGAAGAATATTTTTTGAAAGTTAAAAATTTGTGTTTTGAAATTTCAAAATTGGACGCGGAAGTGCAGTGAGTGATGCACGATTGTGTCATTATTTTATTCGTGGGCTGCGAAAAAACCTTATGTTGTTTGTTTCTTCAATACAAGGGTGGGCAAATCAACTTTCAATTTTTGAGTTAGAGAATTTGCTCTCTAATCAGGAAGCTTTGATAAAGCAAATGACAAATGTTAAGCTTTCTTCCAAGTCAGGGGATGTGTTGTTCGTCAAGGATCAAATGAGGAAAAATTTCTACTCGAAGTTTTTCTCAAGCGACAGAAACCAGTATAAAAGCGAGGAGCAGCCCAAAAGATCTTTCAAATCTTACTACAGATGTGGAAAACTTGGACATATCAAACGAGATTGTCGAGTGAAAGTAGTGTGTGATCGATGTGGGAAGCCAGGCCATATTAAAGTGAATTGTCGAGTCAAAATGCAAGAGGAAGTAGCGAATGTTGTACTTGACAACAATAAGTTTCAACAACCAAATTGGGAACAATGCTTATCTATTGAAGTGTTTGATCAACCAACAAATGTTACTTCTCTTGTGCACCAAGATGATGTACCAGTTGATGCTCATACTTTTATCAACTATGACGAAAAGTGGATTGTTGATTCCGGTTGCTCTCATCATGCTACCGGGAATTATACTCTTTTATCAGATGTTCATCCACATCATATGAAAAAAGTTATAGTAACCACTGATAATTCACTACATCCTGTTACGAAAGAGGTGATTTGGATGATAGAGGCATTTTCTCAAGGATGTTTATCATGTTCCTGGCTTAAAGAAAAATCTTTGCTTCTGTCTCCCAAATAACAGATTTAGGAAGGTATGTTCTTTTTGGTCCTAATGATGTTCAGATTCTTTCAAATATAAAACATATTGTTGTTGATGTTTTATTTTGTGGAAAAAGGAAAGAATCTTTGTATATTCTATCTGCAAGTGATGGATATGTTAAAAAGGCTTGTCATAATACAAGCTCAACGCTTTGGCATGCTCGTTTGGGTCACGTGGGTTTTCAGTTGCTGCAGAAAATATTCAAAAATCAACTTCTTGATGGTGTTCCTGTTTTTAAAGACATTTATTATGATGAGATTTGTCCAGGATGTCAATACGAAAAATCTCACCGTCTTCCTTTTTCCAGTTCAAAGAGTAAAGCATCGGCGGCGTTATAATTGGTTAACTCTGATCTTTTAGGGCCAACGCGAACACCAAGTTACACTGGTCTTCATTATGTAATGGTGATCGTGGACGACTTCTCTCATTTCAGTTGGGTATATTTTTTGGAACACAAAAGTGAGGCTTTTTCTAAGTTTGTTCAGTTCAAACATGAAGTGGAAAAAGAGTTTGGGCTGAAAATCAAGTGCTTGCGCACGGATAATGGAGGGGAATTTATGTCAGATCAATTTATGGATTATTGTAGAGAGCATGCAATTCAACATCAAATGACTTGTTCAGACACCCCACAACAAAATGGGGTTGCTGGGCGCAAGTTAGCTCATCTTATAGCAATTTGCTTGTCTTGGTTACACGCAAAGAGCCTTCCGATAGAACTATGGGCAGCAGCCTTTCAAATAGCTTACCATGTCATAAATCGGCTACCTCCATGGCCAGGGACAGAACCATCTCCTTTTGAGCGTTTGTACCATCGCAAACCCAATGTGAGTTACTTTCGTATTTTTGGGTCTATTTGTTATGTTCATGTATTAAAACACAATCGAACTAAGCTTGACCCAAAGGCCAAAAATGCATTTTTGTTGGCTATGATACTAATAGGAAGGGCTGGAGATGTATGGCAGCAAAGACACAACTAGTCTTCCACTCTTTCTTGATGATGTTTCATCAATTGAGAGATGCACTAAATCTGAGGAAAATGTTGATGTCCCCCCAAGTATTGAGGATGCCACACGAAAAAATTCACCAAGACAGAAAAAGCCTTCATCACATTTGTCTGATTATGTAGTTGAGATGAATCATTCTTCAGTTATGTCTTGTTTTTTCATGAAAGATTCATGTGGAAGTGAGCACAAATTGTACAACGAAGCTAAAGGAGTTCCAGAATGGGAAGATGCGATGGTAGAAGAGATTTCAACGCTTAACAAAAATGTCACATGGGAGCTTGTACCAAAGCCTGTTGATGATGGCTTAATTACTTGTAAGTGGGTTTACAAGTTGAAGAAAAAAACTGACAGTACCGTTGATAGATTTATAGCTCGTCTCGTTGCTCGTGAATTTTCTCAATAGTACGGTCGAGATTATGATGAGACTTTTAGTCACGTTGCAAGAATGACAACAGTGCGAGTAATTATTTCTCTAGCTGCTAGCAAAAACTAGAATTTATGGCAACTAGATGTGAAAAACATTTTCCTTTACGGTGAGCTGGATCACGATATTTTTATAGAACAACCGCAGGGATTTGTATCTAAGGAATATCCTAATCATGTGTGCAGACTTAAGAAAGCTATATGGCCTCAAGCAAGCTTCTCGTGCTTGGTTTGGTAAGATTGCTCAATATCTTAATTTTTGTGGATGATATGATTATTATGGGTGACAATAGTGCTGAAATTAGCAGTCTTCAAGATGCTTTGATGATTCATTTTGAAATGAAGAGTTTGGGTGAAGCTAGTTGTTTTCTTGGTTTAGAAATTGAAAATTGTGATGGTTATTTTGTCTCTAAAAAAGGGTATGCAGCAAGCTTGTTACAAAGGTTTCACATGGAAGATTCAAAAGCAAAGTCGACTCACATGGAACCTAATCTCAAGTTAGCTAAAAATGAAAGGAAAACCTTAGAAGATGCAACACTTTTTCGTCAACTTGTCGGTAGTTTATTTTATTTAACTATCACAAGGCCTGATATCACATTTTCTGTTGGAGTCATTTCTCTGTTTATGAACCAATCATGTGAGGGTCATTTAATTGCAGCAAAAAGGATTCTTCGTTACATCAAGGGCACTCGAGCAATCTAAGATATTTTCTTTGAGTGGCTTTGTAGGTGCAGATTGGGCTGCTGATGTGAATGACAGACGCTCTACAACAGGTTTTTGTTTTACAACGGGTTCCGCTGCGATTTCATGGTGTAGTAAAAAACAAACTATTATTGCTCTTTCAAGTTGCGAAGCAGAATATGTAGCGGCTACAACGGCTACTCAAGAATGTTTATGGCTAAGGAGACTCATTCAAGAAATGGCAATTTCTTTTAATTATCCAATTCAGATTTATTGTGATAATGAGAGTGCTATAAAGCTTGCTGGAAATCCTGTGTTTCATGCTCGTTCGAAACATATTGAAACTTATTATCATTTTGTTCGAGAAAAAGTGTTATCTCAGGATATTGAGTTGCAGAAAATTCGAACTGATGAACAAGTTGCAGACATCTTTACTAAGGCGCTTGCAAAGGCTAAGTTTAAAGTTTTCCGTGAAGATCTTGACGTTATTGACAAGAAGCTTGCACTAAGAGAGGCTGTCAAAAGTTAGTGCAACTTATTGTTATTTGAAAAATCATTTATTTTAGGAGTCAAAAGTTAGTTCCTTGATTTATGCGATAAAGATGATTACGTGGGTTTAGTTGAGAAATTTTAGGAGAGTCGTTTAGTTTAAATATAGCATTACTCTTGTTATTTGATTGTACTTTCGATCTTTGTTTTTCTTGTACTCTTGGTTGATTCAGTAATAAAGTTTATCTTTATCTCCTTTTTGAGTCTCTATATTTGTAACATGAACCTTCGGCCATTCATCAGCAAAATTAACGTCCTCTCCCGCGTAATCCTTTTCCACTGGATCAGGGAAGGGTTTTCCCGTCTTGATAACAATAAAGAATAATCTACCATTCACCTTAACTTTGATCGAACTCGGAACGTCATACTGGCTTGGGACTCTGATGATTAATCTAGCTACTGAAAGGTCCTCCTTGTTCTTTGTCGACTCATGTATTCTGATTAATTTCCCCCACCTTTTTGCAATGTTGATAAAAAAAAATCTTCAAACCAACAGTTAATAAGAACTCCAAAAAGAGAAATGGAACAGAACGTAAAAGGCACCCCATCCATCGACACCTCTGAATCCAAATATTCAAACCAAAAGGATAATTCCACCATTTTGTTTTTCCAGACATACTCTTTCTCCTTGAGTTTTGGTAGGTCACCCCACTTTGCAATTTTCACTTTGATCCCATCACTAAGCAAATCTTTCTGAACAAAATCCCTTTCGTAATTATTCTTGATGATACCCACTACAGACTGTTTGATCCATGCAGTCTACTCACTCGGAATGGTGAAATCCATCAAACCACTACTGTCTACTGTTTTATCGCCTTCACATACTCCATTCTTCCCTTGTTCAACAGGAACCTGCTTTTTCACAGGTTCACTCAATAAAGCATCCCTATTGGATCTACCATCCTTCATATTGCCCATATTGTTGACACAGGCTCTCGTATTCTTCTCTCTGTTCGTCATGTCGTTTGAGTTTTCTTTCGATCCATCCTTCGCACGGGGAGGAGAATCCGCGCGACTTTGCGCCAAGGGGAATCTTGATTTAGACACAGCAAACTTCCTCCCATCAATAGATGTGTTGTTAACCCTTGCAATGGCCCTCTGCATATCCGGTAAACTATCAAACCTGACAAAAGCAAATGTACTGTTTCTGTATCTCGGCTTATTATTTACCGACAGGATAAACACTCTTCTAACCTTACCTTAGTGATTAAACAATTCCCATAACGCCCCTCGAGATACCCTCTTGCTGAGGTTATCCACAAAGACTGTCCAAGCATCATCGCCGGTAGAAGACCGATGGTCACTCTTATACCTTTGCTATCTTTCTCTCTCCTCGCCATAGGTTGGTTTATATATGAATTTTTCATCAATTCTTTGATTTTTTTTATTTAATACAGTTAAAAACTTATTATGCCTACATTTTCAAATCGTGTGTTGTATTTGGAGAATTTTTGGTGGATCTCTTTTACTTATTTTATATATATTTAATTCCGATTTACAGTTGTAAAAGGAGATCGTTCTGAAAAAGAATAATCTTGCCTGGAGTTTTATTTTTTCTCTTTTAAAATAGTGTTTTCTTTTATGCTGATTTCGCGGTTCATACAATTTGGGATCACATCAATAATTCAAAACTGTGGGGGGGGGGGGGGGTGATGTGATAGTTGAATCAATTATATCCCTGGAGTCGCTAAGAAGTATAGAATATCATAGCATGTGGATTCAAAACCCTCTCTTTCTTGCAAGTTCAAGTTTGGTCCAGATGTTTCGAATAATTTTGTTAATGCTGATTGATTGGTTTTATGAAAGAATGATGTTGATTGGGGTGCCCAAGGCGATGGTGATTCAATTATTGATCTTCCTTTATGCTGATTTCGTGGTTCACATGAGGATAGAATATGGAAAGAATAAGATTGAAAAAAGGAAAAGGGTAAACGTACAAGACAAATAGAGGAGTAAAATAAAAGAGGCCTACACAGATGGGCTGAAATTGCACGGCAAAGCCTACGACAAACCAATTTGGCTGTCTTCATCTAGAAATCATGATGCCAACCTGGCAATAGGGTCAGTACTCTGATAAGTGCAGTCTACGGTAGCATTGTCGGTTCATCAATTTGCCAGTAAAGAAGTGTCAGATTTTCTCGAGAAAGGCATATAAGTTATCAGAAGAGTGAAAACTGAAGAGAACCCAATCAAAGTAGATTTTACATGAAATTCCGAGTTAAAAAAAAAAACCGATAAAATTTCCACGAAAGGATTTCTAATCGCCGTCTGTATCGTGCCCGAAGCTTCTCTTGCTGAAACCGAACCAAATCAGCAACGCAAGTCGCAAAGGGAGAGAGTCCCATGAAACTCTTCAACCGTATGTCCGTAACATCAATCTCGTACCAAAACAATCTTTAATTTTCCAGAATTGGAGAACCCTTTTGTCAATCCAACGGTGCACGTAATTTCGATGTCTTTTTTATTTAGTCAAAAAAGAATAATAAAAATATCCGTATGCCACAGTAAATAAAATATAGTCTAATTATCATAGAACACGATACATGAGAACAGTCGAATTTATAATATTTTTTTGAAGGGTAGGTTGAGATTCCATTCCATTCCATAAACCCATACCATAGGCATTTACAACCATTACTCCGTGTTTCATGCGCGTATGTTGTTTTATTACTCTAGCTACCAAAACTGTAGCTATTCCCCCGGTCTCTTCTTTGTTCTTTCCAGTCGTAGCTATTTACGCCCTCCACCACCTTCCCTACCTTGTTCTCAAATAATCTGCTGTTCCTTTATAAGAAGATCTAAAGCTTGGAATCTTCTTCGTTGATATCAAGATTACTTGGCTTTGATCAACAATCTGGCGGAGTTTTGCTTCAACAGGTTACTTTCCACGTTCCTTTGTTCTTATGTTCCTTTTCAGAAGTGAATTATCCGTGCTGGAAACTTAATGTGCATTCTGGATCCAAGCTTTCTATCAAGAATCCTAGTCCTGATAATGTTTTAATTCATTTGTTTGCAATGGCGTTAATTAGATTTGACTTTGTTTCTTGAAAGATATAGTAATCTGGAGTTTTCTTAGCCACCTGGTTGCTCTTTTCTTAAACAGGAGAGGTTTAATAGACGGATTCAGTGAAGCTTCTGAAGAGAAGCTGGGCTTTCAATTCTGGCCGACAATCTAGTGAGACCTTCTCGAGCCGGAAAAGGCATCGGCCCTTTCATTTCCGATGCCCGTTCACCATCCGATTGCACTCCGTCGTTGGTGTGGTGCCTTCCTGTTGATTATGGCTAACAATTGAACATTCATTCTTCGATGTGATCTTTGCAAACTCGAGTTTCATTATCAAACCTTACTTAGAATCGGTTAGAGATGTGAGCATCAATTGTTCATACGTTCAAGAGGAGGAAGAACGAAAATAAACACTGCATATATATTCAGGCTTCTTTGAGATTTTGATCAAGTCCTTCACAAAATGGCGAAATTCAATTGTTTCAAATTATTGACTGCGAAGAAAAAGAAGGAAAAGGTGAGATGGGGTTTTTAAAAATTTACATAATGCTTCGAAGTTGTGTATGTAATGATTTTCTTCTTCATCTGATCTTCTTGAATCTGTCTACCTGCAGGGAGATGATGCATCATCAAATTCGGATGAACGAAACAAAGGTAGAACACTCCAGATTAAGCTCGAACAACCGGTGCAGCCTTTCGAGAGCGATGAATTGAAGTTGACAACTTTTACGGTCCCTGTACCTGTTGGCTTTAAGGAGGATTGCAATGTCAAGGTAATCAACCATGAGAGCCCTGTTGGCTGTGAAGCAGTAGAGAAAGCATATGAAGGGGAAGATGAACATGAAGAGAATGCCTCAATTAAGAGAGAGTTCTCTGACTTTGATCTCCAAGCCCAAGTGGCTAACACAAGTGAAGAATTTGATTTCGGAACCAAAAGGGTGGCTTCTTCGGATTCATTTGAAACTGAAGCAAAGGAAGATTTTACGTACTCAGCAGGGAAAGATATCGAAAGGGTTGTTGACATGGTCCAAAGTGGACATATTAGTGATCCTGGGATGAGGAGGGTTCAGTTCTGGGCTTCACCGAACCTTAAGCGCTCATGTTCGGATTTGGAGACAAGGGATGTGCTAAGAAAGGTAGCTGATCAGTTGCCTCCATCCAAGTCATTTGAAGAATTGCAGGAGTTGTCTGCAAGAGGAGCGGACAATTTTAATCCCGGTAGCCCTGCTTCTGTGATGACTCGTTACAGTGCAGACCGAGTGATGTTGAAAAAACATTCTTCCAGTCAAGTTCTACCTTCCAGAAGCAGAAGGTTGTGGTGGAAATTGCTACTGTGGAGCCACCGGAACTCTCACAATTGGACAACGAGACCGCAACCTGTTCCTATCACTGCTACTTTGAACCAGCAAGGTGGGTACTCTTCAGATACAATTGAGCTGCATCAAGCAAAGAAATTGACCAAGATGGAATCACCGGGATCCTTTACGGGAGAGTCCTTGAACAAAGACTTCACCGGAAACTGCCATGACAACCAGAGCTGGAATGGTTTTCAAAATGGAGTTTCAGGTTTATGGCCTCAGAACCAATGGGTTGCATTCCCCGCTCCATCCTCATACTTCACAAGAGTTGATGAGTGGGTGAGAGATCTCGAAACACAAATTCCGCAGCCTGATGATGATGTAAATGATGAAAAGGGCATCACATTTCCACCTTCTCCAGACACTGGGAACTCACTAGCAAGAAGCACAGCCCACTTAAATCGCCGTTCGGATATCAATCTGTCCGAGGAGATTTTACATGCCAATAGTGTCATTCAGACTCTCAATTCTTCCTCAACCGTTGCACACATATCGGGAATAGGTTTGAAAGCCATTCCAATCATCTCAGGTTTCTCCAGCCTTCGGTCTGTCAATTTGTCGAACAATTTTATAAGTAAGCTCTTGAAAAAACTTGATGTTCGTTTAAGATGATAACTAATCATATATTCACCGTTTGCACTCTGATATATGATACTGATTATGACTCTTGCTTTCTCGGCAGCCCATATTACTCCGGGGTCACTGCCAAAGGGCATTCACATACTCAACTTGTCAAGAAACAAGATCAGCACCATTGAAGGACTTAGAGAATTAACTCGGTTGAGAGTCGTTGACCTTAGTTATAACCGAATTGCTCAGATAGGACATGGTAACTATTTCATGAATGAACCTGTCTAACGAATACATTCTCCTTAAACAACTTGCATGTAATTCTAAAAGTTCATTTCGTGTGTGTTTAATGATGCCAGGGTTGTCAAACTGCACGCTGATCAAAGAACTGTACCTTGCTGGGAACAAGATAAGTGAAGTGGAAGGGCTGCATAGGCTCTTGAAGTTAACAGTCTTAGACCTGAGCTTCAACAAGATAACAACAACAAAGGCACTGGGCCAGCTTGTTGCAAACTACAACTCATTGAAAGCATTGAATCTGTTGGGAAATCCAGTTCAGAGCAACATTAGCGATGACCAGCTGCGAAAGGCGGTTTGTAGCTTGCTCCCTAAGCTTGCATACCTGAACAAGCAACCTATTAAACCACAAAGGGCAAGGGAACTGCTCATTGATAGTGTTGCCAAAGCTGCACTAGGAAGTGGCAGTCGGAGCTCTAGAAGAAAAGCATCAAAAAGAACAACGCAAGGTGGTTCAACATCCTCCAGCGTGCATAGAGGCAATGTGGGAATCGGGCAGAAGAAAAATAAATCAAACAGCCGAAGTCGTCATCACTTATCTCTGAACCCCCCTGCACAGGCTTCTTCATCCCGTTAGATATTTTACTAGTAATTTACATATTTTACTAGTAATTTAACCTTTTTTTCTTTATTTTGCTTCATTTTGCTTTGCTAGTGTGACCATAAAGACTGCTTGCTATGCAGACATCGCTATTGTTATGTTGGAGTTGTGTTTTTGGTCATTTGATTTGAGATTGTGTGGTATAATCAAGTGTTGATGCATGTAATTTGTTTCTATGGATTACATGATTAAACTCTTGCATTGTTGCTAATGTTCAACATAAGTTGTTTGCATGACCTTACATAAAATGAATACAACTCCACCAAAACTCATCCTTAGTTATTATGCAGAATAGAAGTCTTGGTTTGGTACAGATGGAAGCAAGAGGAACACTGAACTCGATATTCAACTGATAATTTAACTCAAAACAAAAAGAAATCTCGATTCAAGTCTGATCAATAACACCATGCTATATATCGATTCGGTAGAAAAAACATAACATGAATTATAAATTTTCATCACAATTGCACTTACAAGCAATTCTTTCATCTCTTTTTCTTTTTCGCTATGCTGCACAGCTAGAAGCTTAATCTGTAAACCTTTTTCACAACCTTAAATCATGTGTTGGTATAGTAATAATGAGACAAAGACATGAGAATTTTAAACCTAATCTATGCTTTCTCACTTGCAATAGCACCTCCGATTTGATTAATTACAGATCGTATGTATGCCTTACGGTTTTCGTTTCAACTACTATCTTTTGCTGCTTTCTTCCTTCTGTTCAAAATGCACAAAATGAATTTTACCATTCTCCGACGTCGCCTCCACTATCGAAGTACTCTCACATTTCAACTCCACCGCCACCAACTCAAAGAAAATCACTAAAGACGAATCTTCCACAGCCACCTCCGCATGCTCACTACTAGCCTATACAATCTCTACCACCAATGGTGCAACCACCTGCATCACCAAGTACCCATTATGTACCACCTCCTCCCCCTTCGGCTCATTATGTTCCCACTCTTAGTCATTCATCGTCGTTGTTGCCACCATCTCAAGGTCATTATTATCCACTCCGTCAACGGGGCAGCAAGCAAGCCCTCCTTCACCCCTGCCAATTCACTGTCGTCGTATTACAGTTAGGTGTTCCATACTTCATCGCTCGGACTCTAAAGCTGTAGAACATGATCAATAGCCATCTTTCGATTGTTGTCTTGTCCATAGCTGTTCTCTTTTTGTTCTTCTTAGACGGGTAAAGTTTGAGGGGATTTTTATTCGCACCTCTCATTTCGAGATCCACAAGGATCCATGGTTTCCTTATTTTGTTGGTTTGCTTGCTTTTTTTCAGAACGAGACAAGATAACCATGATCCTTTAACATCTCACGGCATTAACAAATCGAAAATATTTGAGCTAATTTATCAATCGCAACTCTGCTCCTTTCAACCAAGAACCGGGTAATTTACGATTTTACCCCCAAAATGAAAATGATGTTTTAAATAAGTGAGTTTTGAACTAAATTGATAAAATATATAAATATTTTAAATTAAAATTGTGATTATATTAAGCCATGTTATTATTTTCGTTAATTTTTAACGGTCGGGATACTAAAACATAACAAAAGTGTTAAAATCAAAAAATACATTTTTATACAATTTAGTGATCACTTGTATGCTTTATCTTTAAATAATTTAAAAAGTTAAACATAAAAATTCGTTAAAATCGGAATAATAATCTCTTTCAAGTTTCAACAACTATCAGTTCACATAGGGTATTGTGATTGCCGCATTGGATCAAGCAGTTTCATGAAAAAATTGATTCAAAATCAAATAAAGGTGAATATCATTAAGACACCAAAAGAGTCGTGGGAATTAGTATTTAGATTTCACTTTGGAGTTTGGAGAGTTCTTAGTTGTAATGGTAAAACAGCAATTAATTACACTCACATACAAATAGCCAAATACTGTAGATTTTGAGCATTTACAACTAGACCTTTTTCTCCTTTAAGAAAAAGGTCGAAGAATAAACTGTGGGTCCCGGAATGCCGCGTTCCTCTGTCGGTGAGATAAAATACTGACGTGTCAGTTGTGGAGGCGCCGGATACGGTTACTGGCGAGTCCAAAAGATCTTATTACTATTATTATTATTATTATTATTATTATTATTATTAGTAACGAACGTTGTATTTTTATTCTGTTTTAGTATTTGGATATTAAAAATCAATGAAAATAATGATGTAACTAAATATAATTATATTTTTAGTTTAAAATATTTATATATTTGATCAATTTAACATAAAATTCATTCATTTAAAACATTGTTTTAATTTTAGGGGTAAAATTACAAATTATACACTTCTTCTTCTAGAAATATGAGGAGCTTAGAGCAGCTGGATGTTGTCTATAATGACTTTACGGGTGTGATTCCGGCCACCGTGTGCCAGCTTTTCAAGTTGCAGAATTTTTCTTATTCTTTCAACTATTTTATTGGAGGACCACCCAGTTGCCCGGCGATATCTGGTGCAGGGAATGCTCTTCGAACGTTGCTCGACTTGTGGATTGCAACAAGTTTAAATGTAATGGTGGTGGTGGTGGAAGGCCTCCAACGCCGCGTCAGAACAGTTCATCGAAGTGGTTTAGGAATTTCAGTCTTCACCAATGCCTTCTTACCATTCCCTGACGTTGCCCCCACCACCGAAGTTCTCTTGCGTTTTAACTCCACCGCCACCAACTCAAAAAAAAATCACCAGAGAAGAATCTTCCACAGCCACCTCCGTATGCTCACTACTAGCCTATACAATCTTCACCACCAATGGTGCAACCACCTGCATCACCAAGTACCCATTATGTACCACCTCCTCTCCCTTCGGTTCATTATGTTTTCACTCCCAGTCGTTCATCGTCGTTGCCGTCACAATCTCAAGGTCATTATTATCCACCCTCGTCAATGGGGCAGCAAGCAAGCCTCCCTTCACCCCCGCCAATTCATTGTCGCTGTATTACAGTTAGGTGTTCCATACTTCATCGCTAGGACTCTAAAGCTGTGGAACATGATCAATAGTCATCTTTCGATTGTTGTCTTGTCCATAGTTGTTCTTTTAGTTCTTCCTAGACGGCTAAGGTTTGAGGGGATTTTCATTCGCACCTCTCATTCCGAGATCTACAAGGATTCATGGTTTTTTATTCTGTTCGTTTGCTTGCTTTTTTTCCCAGAACGAGGCAAGATGACCATGGTCCTTTAAGCATCCCACGGCGTCAACAAATTATAAATGTTTAAGCCAAATTATCCATCGCGACTCTGCTCCTTTCAGACGAAGAACTAGGTAATTTGCAATTCTACCCCAAAATGAAAATGATGTTTTAAATGAGTAGGTTTTGGACTAAATTGATACAAATATATGTTTTTCGGACTAAAAATATGATTATACCAAGTCATATTATTATCTCTTTTAATTTTTAATGGTCAGGTACTAAAACAGAGCAAAAGCATAACGTTAAGTATTATTTTACCAAAAAATAATTAAAGTACCAAAACTATAACGCGCCAATAGCTGGCGTACTATTTATGTACTTTTCCCTTATTATTATTATTATTATTTTCCGTACAGAGTTGTGAGTTGTTTGTTTGATTAATTTTTATGTGATCAGTGCGGTGAATGTTGATCGTGGAAACTGAAAATAGGAAACAATTTGAACGGGACTCAACTTATTTGTTACCCACTCAAACAAATTAAATAAAATATATTTTTGTTATACTTATAATATAAAAAATATTTTATGAAAAAAATAAAAGTGAAAAAATATTTATATCAATTTTATTAAATTTAAAGTATTAATTAATAGTTTTTCTATTCAAAAAATTAATAGTTTTAACAATTTATTTAGAAATTATATAAAAGCAAAGAAAATAAAGACTATTTTTGTAATAGTACCAATTATCAATTAAAAAAATATTTTTATTATTTCCGATTGAGCTTTAACTCGGTTAGCGTATGATATTAATTGCATAGTTTATAAACTCGCATGAGATGGCGATTTTAGAGAGAAAGTTGCACATGTTTTTTATTATAAATTATTATTATTATTATTATTATTAACTTTTTAATTACATGAATAATTATACACCCCTGTGTACTACTTTCTTTATAAAAATTGCCAATAATACTTCAATTAATCCTTTATTTTTTTGGTGAAATTAATCCTTTATATTCTTTATAACATAATATTTTAATAGAAATAATATATATTATATTTTAATCTATATAAAAATTAATTTACAGAATAAATAAAATATGATTAAATTTCTAAAATATCCAAACGTACTGATTAAAAGATATTAATCATAGAGAAAAATTTCAATACACAGTCTGTGTCAACTTTAGTTTACACAGACCTTTTAGTTTTAGGGGTTAGGGATTTAGTTTAGGGTTTAGAGTTTAGGGGTTTGGGTTGTAGGGTTTATAATTTAAGGTCAGTGTTTAGAATTTAAGGTTTAGGGTTTGGTGTTTAGTTTTTTTTGGGTTTAGGTTTAATTTTGATTTATAATGTAAATACACAGGTTTGTGTAAAATTAATTTAACACAGCATGTGTATCAAAGTTTTACCCTTAATCATAATATCTTTTTAAATAAAAATCTAACAAAGAAACCAAAAATATGTACATTTTCCCATGATGATTCTACGATAAACGTCATATACCGCTATATACCACTAATTACGTGTATCGCTAGGTACCATTAATTATTTTAATTACTTTTGAAATTATGGGACCGAAAGAGTTATTATCTCTTTTTAGAATAAAATCTAAAAAAATCAATTTTTATATTATTTTTCAAGATATATTTTCTTTTTGGTAAAGTACACAAATGATAACTGAACTTTGGTTAATTATTCATTTGATAACCAAACTTTCAATTGATTCAATGTTACCATTAAACTTTTAGTTTTGCTCCAAATTAGTCACTGACTCGTTAACAATCGTTAAAAGGGTAACAAGGCAGTTAAAATATTTTGTATGACATTTAGTTCTTCACATTTTCTCATTAAAACAATTTTGTCCTAATTCAAAAAAATAATAAATTTAACATTCATTATTTACACATTATTTTAATGTTACCCATTTTCATTAAAAATAATTTAACCCTAAAACCAAAACCATAAACCATAAACTCAAAACCCAAATTCAAAAAAAATAATAAATTTAACACTCATTATTTACACATTATTTTAATTTTACCCTATTTTAATTAAAAATAATTTAACCCTAAAACCAAAACCATAAACTATAAACTCAAAACCCTAGATTATAAAACCCAAAACACTAAACCTATAAACCCTAAAACATAAACCATAATTCATAAACTATAAAAAACCTAAACCCTAAACCATAAACCATAAACCCCTAAACACTAACTAGTAAACCCTAAACCATTTTAGGTGAATATTAACTACATTAAACACCTAAATTAATAGAACACGACTATTTAAGAATATAATTAATTACATTCTATTAGATTCTATTGGGTATTATTTTAAGCTTTAGGGTTTTGAGCATTATTAGATCCTCTAAGTAGGATTTTAGAGTTTTAGGGTTTAATTACATTAAACACTAAATTGATGGAACACAACTTTTTAAGAATGCAATTAATTACATTCTACTAAAAAGCAAAATAAACATTAATGATTGAAAACTATGTCGATAGCAAAACCCTAAAATAATACTCTAACTAAGTTGATATTTAATTTTTTATATAATAGTCATTATTATTATACGGTATTTTTATATTTCTATATAATTTTTAAATTAAAAAATAAAAATAGGTTAAACACAAATTTTTTCCTTTTTATAGTAATACTTTATTTAATCTTTATGAAATTTTAAAGGATGTATTGGGTATGATTGGGATTGGGAGGGACAAGATAACATTAGTCATAATTGAGGGATCAAAATAAAATATTAAATTATCTCTAATTAAAAACAGTGTCAAATTAAAATAATAGGGGTTAAATTTATTATTTCATTCGAATTAGGACTAAATTGTTTGAATGTATAAATCTGGATGACTATATATGTTATTATACAAAATATTTTAACAACCATATCACCCTTTTAGCAGTTGTTAATGAGTCAGTGCCAAATTGAAATAAAACTAAAAGTTTAATGGTAACATTGAAGCAATTGGAAGTTTGGTTACCAAATTGAATAATTGATCAAAATTTAGTGACCATTTGTGAACTTTACCCTTAAATTAAAGTGAATGTAGGGATTATTAAAGTAATAAAAGTCTAATTATTTTTTGAATTAAAAAATAAAAAATCTAAAAAATAATATAAAAATATTTTTTAAGATTTTATTCTAACAGAAGATAATAACACTTTCGGTCCTCAGGATTTCAAAACTAATTAAAATAGTTAATGATACATTGCAGTACATATAAATAGTAGTATATTGCGATACATAATATTTACTGTAGAATTATCTCATATCGCATTATATGAAAAAATAAAAAATTGTTTAAATTGAAAATTTAACATCAGCTAAAAATTAACTAGTCCTACTCAAAATTAATCTTATACATATTTTATTGCACACACTCTCAATTTAAAAAATCGAAGGTATTATAACTTTTTTAAATAAATATCCAATGTGGTTATTACAATAAATTCTGAGTAGAATTTTTTTAATATAATTACAACTAAATCGTATATTATACGTTATACAAATTAGTCATTAGTATTATATTTCTAAATTTAAATAATTTAGTATTTTGAGGATAAAATATGATTCCCACAATCCCACTTGATGACAGTCGTCTAAAAGGTCAAACAAATGCGAACAAATAATAATAATAATAATAATAATAATAATAATAATAATAATAATAATAATAATAATAATAATAATAATAGTCAAATACGTTTCGTAAAACGACGTTGGTGATCCTTTTCACATGAAATGGTAAAACCACTGCTTTGACCCTAAATAATAATTATGCTCTTTCCCATAATCAGAGCCCCGAATTAGCGCTCGGTGAAATAGTCAGGACCACCGTGGTCCATGAAGATCTATCCTCTAAATTGCCAATAATTTATTTTCCAAGTCTATGGACACAAATTCAAAGACTTTACACGTATAAAACAATTAAATATTCTGTTCCCTTTTTTTGTTGGCTTTAGATGCATTTATTTTATAGCAATTGAGAATCGTAACAAATGGAATTGACATTGTTTTTTTGGGACATATCGAATCAAGTTTTAAGGATCATTACTGGGTTAATTAATAATTAATATAATAATGCTGTAGGAGACTAGAAGTTCCTTTTTCCTTTACGGAATTAATTAATTGCTAAATTTCACTTATAAGCTTGCGTTGATGTTTAATTTTTTGTTAAAGAGGTATTTTCGTAACTGAATTTGACCTAAAATATTAATTTAGTCCATCGTCGAACCACACCCAATTAGGTCATTTAGTTTGCAAATTGCATCAAATTGACCCTTTGACTGACGTTTGACTGTTATAATGCTGATGTGGCGGTTAATAGTGTTGACATGGCGGTTCGTGATGCTGACGTGGTTGTCAACAATGATGATGTAGCAGTACATGTGTGATGATGACGTGGTAAAGGGACTGAATTGATTATTTTAACCGAATTCGAGGGAATAATTGATTTTTTGACAAGTTTAAGGGCATAATTATTTTTAATTGAAAGCTCATAACTTACTTAATCTTTAAGCTAAAAAAAATAAAATTTTTAAAAATATTTAAATATTTATAAAATATTAAAAACAAAAATACTATAATGAATTAAAAAAATAGTAAAAACATAAAATTAAAAATATCAAAAGTTGTTAATATAAAAAAATCAAAATTTAAAAATATTATAAATCACTGGAAAAGTATTTGACTGTTTCTAGTTATGCTAAGCATACTAATATTATTTGAATATATTTTTAATGGAATCATCCTTGTATTAGAATAGTAATAAAACCAAATTTCTCTTTTATTTTTATACATCAAATATTAATGAACATCAATTTGATGTAGAAAAGCGAAAGAAATTTTAAGTTTTATTGGTGCTTTAATAAAATGTTGATTCCACTGATTTTTTTTAAACGAATGATAATATTCAGACTAATGAAGTCGAAGACTTTTTCGATGAAAGTGTTCAATTTTTTTAATACTTTATAAACTTTTTTTAATTTTTATATTTAAATTTGATCATTTTATAATTTTTAATGCATTTTAATTCTTATATTATTTTTATTTTAATAATTTTTTGAATAGTTTATTTATTTTTATTAAGTTTATGGATTTTTATAATAATTTGAAGAACATTTTGATTTTTTTGTGAGAGTTCTCACTTTGCTTATTTTTAAAATTATTAGGGACCCAAAGAATATTTACATCAATTTGTTAATCGACTTTTCATATATTTCATTTGTAAAAGTTCAACTCGAAAAATCAAATTATTTATTTAATTTTATTCAAAAACTAAATAATTTGATTAAATTAACTTGAAATTTAAACAAATTATATATCTATTAAATTAACTTAAAATTTTTAAAAATATTTATCCAGTTTTAGTATTTTTAAAATTTTAACAATTTTTTTAAATTCTTTTTTTATCTTAAATATTAAATAATTTATTGAACTTTCAATTAAAATCAATTATGCCCCTTAACCTGGCAAAAACAATCAATTATACGTTCGGATTCAATTAAAAAAATAATTCAATACCTCTACCACGTCATCATCCCATGTGTACCGTCACATCATCATCGCGGACCGTCACGTCAGCACCGTTAACTACCACGTTAACTTTATAACGATCAACGTCAGTCAAAGAGTCTTTCAGCTCTTCGCCAAAAAATACACTCAATTAAATCCTTCAATTCACAAGTTACATTAAATTGATAATTCTTTGAATGGAACTATGGGACAAAAATACCTCTTTGGCCTTAAATTTTTTTGTTGTTTCTTTCGTCTATACCTTGGTGCGTGTTGATTTCAACTTGCAACGGCAGATGGGCTGGACCCAGGTGCTGAACTCGCGAGCCACCTTTGGTATAAGGAATGAGCTACAGGTGCAGCCACGTGGATGTTGGTATCTTGTTATTTGATGCATCACAATGTTCGAAAAATTAAGTGTATTCTTTTTGGTAAATTGTTTAAAATGTCGGTCCAAATTTAGGGTGCCATCAATTGGATCACTTAAACAAAAAATGCTTGTAATCGACTCATTCAATTTTTATGATTCTTGGAATTAAGTCACCTAGTTTTTATGATGCTATCAATTTAATCACGATTGTTAAAATAAACTTTTATTTCAATCCTAATTATTAAATCCCAACGATATCCGACAATATATTATCTCTATATAGGATTCAAACTAGAGACACACAAGCAAACACCTCACGCCCAACCACTACATTAAAGTGGGAATTTTCATTACATGATTGACTATAAATTATTTTGACCTTAAAATAAGGTTGAAGTTAATTATATTTATTTTAATTAATGTTATAAACAATTAAAACAAGAACAAAGTAGTTACGTTTTTTAGCTCATAGACTTGGGGAATAAATTATTGGGATGACTCCAATGCTAATTAATAAACGATTGCAGGCTTATTTAGTTGTATTCTGAGTGCCTTATTAGCCCAATAATCCATGGTTTCTGATATCGGTAGAACCCGGCACTTACACACGGACAAAGTCGATGAAAATGACAGCCCACACTCCACAAACTTGGTGGGAAATCGGCTATCATTAGGCCGACGACCAAAGCATCACCCGGAACAAGTGAAGGAAAATGTCGCAATAGACGCATTATCGGGATGGCTATCTTGGAGACGAGGTTATATGTTCAAACTTTATGCTTCGATAGATATTCTGTTATTTAAGTGAAGTTAAAAAAATATAGAAAAAAAGTAAATGTCGTGATCCAAGGCAATAATAATTTTTTTGTTGTCTTCCCGATTCTTCAATGTTTTTCTTAAACTAATCTGGATTAATTATTGTCGCACACGACACACCTGATTTTAGTAAGTGATTATTTTAACGATTTTTTTTGCATATACAAGACTTCGAGCTCAAAATCTGTTTAAACGATTCCAAACTACTTATCACTTAGACTAACCCATTGATAATGAAATAATAAATTTGAAAACCATAAACCATACGCTATATATATTGTCTAAGAAATTGCCAACCTATCTAAATCCCCACTGCATGTGACGTGTTTAAAAATGTGCGTGAGTCATAATTTTCTCGCGTCTCCTATTTCTTATAATCATTGAGATTTTTGCATATGAGCTCTCCATATCAGAATGGTTAATTCTCATAGGTCCCCTGACAGTCTGACCACCATTTTTAAGAAATTACCCTTGTCATCCACGCACAAGGAGCAGAAGAAATTAACCAATCAGATGAACTCCAGAAACTTCTTTGGATTTGAATTAACCCGATTCATTGTATTTATTGAATTAGCCCCGCTCAAAGCCTTTTGGTTTCTATCATGATTATGACATTTCCATTTGGACCAACAGCAACTTGCTAAACCTTACGGATTTAAAATCTCGGCAGTTCATGGCCGCAAAATTTACAGAAAAGACATAATTAAAAGAGGTTACATGTTATAATTCAAAAGATAAAAATAAAGAGATAGAATCAACATTTTTCATGCATACATAATTTTAAAAGTTAGATTAAACATGCTAAATTAATTCAAAATTTAAGTACTCGAGTTAAACATTTTAATAACACAAATACCGTATAATTGTTTTTTAATACTATAGGATCTAATGGGAATCAACCCAAAGTAATATCCGTCTTACTAAAGAGAACAAAAATTAGAGATGAGTAGATAAGAATGGCGAGTTGGTGACCATGAAAGCAAGTAATCATTGTAATAATATTGCAACAACTACAACATGCATCGGGACCTATTTTTTTCAATACTGGCAACTTAGTTGGGTCCACATTAAAACAGACAAAACATAATTGAAAAGTGCATATGGGTCGGTGTCTGATCCCAATTCAGCCGAAGAAACATAAAGGATAAGCCCATCCAATTTGGGAGCAAAGTATAGGCACGCATGACGACGGAGACAATATTGCCTAAAATGAAAAGAAAAATTATGGGGTGAGAGAGGCTCGAACTCTCAACCTCAGGATAACTCAGAAGCTATGAGAGCTACGAGCTAGCCAACTGCGCCACCACTCCAAACGCTGAGTATGCATTATACTATTTAAAATTATTTTATAGTTATCGGGTTAAACGTCTATAATTCTTTTTATCAATTATATTAGACCAAAACCTCAGCACGGTTTAATCATGATTTGATGTGGTTAGAATTGAAAGAATAAAACCGATTAACCTGGTACAAAAACGAAAGAATAAAGGATCTAAAAAGGGGGAATCTCCCTTTAAAAGGACGTGAAATGTTGTTTTCACATTGAGTTGTTATTATAAGGCAATGGTAGTATTTAATGAGCATTTTTCTTAGTAACTAATATTTTTTAAAAATTCATTCAAATTTCATCATATGCAGAATTAATTTAAATTTATTATTTAAAACAATTTTTAATGTAAATAAAAGCAAAATAAAGAAAATGAATATAACCAACTATTTAATCAGTTTGGTGTCAATCTACACCTGCATAGCTTATTCATAAAGAAAATGATTTTTTTTCACATAACATAAGTATGATAAATTTTGTATCTTTTATATAATTTTAATTTAAAACTTCAAAAAAGAGAGAGAGAGAAAATAGTGATTATACATGTTTCATGTTTGTATCAGTATAAGCAATAACGAGTTTTCAAATGCCAAATTTAGGCCCAGCCCAAGACGACATTTTATACAAAGTTGCCCAAGTTTTATAAAAAAAAATCGATTTATTTATTCATATAAAGCCCACCGAAAACCTTAACATCTGTACATATGAGAGTAAAAGAATATTTTCCTTTGTCCGGTCACAGTCAGCATAGAAGATTTCACTGTGAAATTATATGCTAAAACATTTTTTGGGGATCCTTTTAATTTCAATAATGAGTAATTGGATTTTTTTAGAAAGATCAAAATCATTACAAATTAATTTGTTTTATGTACTAAATCATCATTATGAGATGGTAGAGTGTCGAAAATACAACGTCCTACCGGTGTCTGTCGGCCCAACTTTGTCAACGTATCAGCAACCCCATTTAATTATTTATGAATATAAATAATCCTAATAAAGTGTCTACCGTTGTTTATATATTTTTAAAAAATATATTTAACATTAAATGACAGTTAATATAATTTACTTAAAAAATAAAAATATAAAATTATGAAGTACTATTCTGTAATTACACTGGTATATTGTATCAATATATTTAAAAAAATAGAGAGAAAACCACTCGACCATCATTTAATAAAACTTTATGAAATCTTTAAATTAGTGACCCGTATTTTGGTAAACTATTATGGTTCCAAATGTTAGGTTTCATTCATCATGGGAAGAGATCAGATCATCAAGGCCCATTATTTAACCCAGGAGTAGGCCGTTTAGGGTTTCCACTTTGAGTCTCCCCATTTAGGTCATTGAATGCCTAATATAGGTGTATTGAATGCCTACACCTTCAAACCTAAATCTCAGTCCCAGACATCACATGACATTGTATAAATCTTGCAAGAGAACATTTACTAAAGAGCTTCAATATGTCTTTGGAGACAATGTCTACAGATTGGTCACCTACGAGTCAAAGATCTTTTAACCCTACTCTTCTGATTTTTTTCACACATAGCTTCGGCCCCTTCCATGGATCTAGGATGTTACTTTAAGACACTAGTGCAAAGATTTGTTCTAAGATAACTTGAAATAAAAAACATATTGTTGCTAATCTCAAAAACTTTCCCTTACCAATTATTTATGGTCCATAGAATTTATGACCTACAATACAATGAAGTTGACCAAAAAGATATTTGCTCAAGCGATGGGGAAATACCCAAAAAGAAAGTGGAAGAAGAAATAGATTTTGGGTATCAGATGCTGAAACAGCGGTTCATCATAGGGTCAAAAAAGGGGCAATTTCGAATTCGATGTTATATGGTAGTGGTGGGAGTGTGCAGAGTTCTGAGGAAAGAATATTGGCGAAATAGCCATTGATTTGGCTTCGACTGATGGGATGGAAATCATGGAACCAGTGGAGGGTGGGTCTCGGGCTCGGCCATGAAAACAATAGGAGTAGAAAAACATACTAATAAATAACAATAAAATAAAGTAGATGAAGTCCAGCTCATTGTTCTCAAAGAATGATACGACCCCCACGTGGAGAAAACAGCCAGCCAGTTCACGGACTTGCACAGTTTTCATAAAAGAAAGGAAAAAAACACTAAAGGGTTTCCTTATAGCTGTCTCATCGTCTCTAACGCTGGCACTGCCAACAAGCTAGCTTAGATAAACTCCACGTACAAAAATATAGGGTTTTGTTTACCAAAATACACAATAAAAAGCAAGCTGGAGTGTGTTTTAAACCATGGCTAGCTTTACAACAAAGGATATGACAAGCATGTATTTCCAATCGGGAAGTGTAGAAGAATCCTTCGAGGGGAAAAGGGCGAGGCTTTGTGCTTTTCGCCGGCACTTGTGGACATTATAATGGTCATCCATTACCAATATACAATACATATAATTAGAGTGCCTTTAGTCTGTTAAACCCTGACTTTTTCTAGCTTTATATCAGCTTTGTTTTATATAATACGATTAATCAAATTAAAGGGGAATGAATAATGATTTCGTTTTAATTTCCAAACGCACGCACCCGCCCAACGACTCCCTCGTTGGCACATGATTTTCCATCGTCGTCACCGGTTATTTTTGTACGTGATCCCAACTGTTATATTCTTTGATTATATATATATATATATATATATATATATATATATATTCTTGTGCAGAAGTTAGCTTTTTGTATATAACAGCTTGTGGTTAGAGGGGGTTTGGAACATGGATTCATGTGGGAATATGCAAGGATCCAGTTTTGTTGCAAGTACTTATCAAACGAGAAAAAGTTCAAAATTGTACACCACTAATTTGGTTTAACACTAATCGCATATCAATAGCTTGTTACTTTCTATAAGCTTGTCAGATATGCAGCAAGCTTTAACTTATTTTGATGAATAAGAAAAGGGAAGAGCAAAAAGTAAAGAGAAAAATATTGAAATATAATTTACGTTTTATAATTTTTGTATACGTTTATTTATTTGAATCGAGTTTACTTTAACTTTGTAAATGGTCCTTTCAATGATGGATTGTTTGATTTATAAAGGTTCTTCCAGCTTATACAAGCCTGGTTTGTTAATGCATACAATATATTATAAATTATAATGGAGGTAGGGCCTGCAATCAACGGTTTTATTATTATTGGTTCTTTATTTCATTATTTATTTCCCCTCCAAAAGCAATCCACTAATGTAATGTTGTTCAAGACAACACACACCAATCACATTCAATACTGTCTGTATGTAAATCATAATTCTTAGTATTATTGGTGTTAGATAATTTATATGTGTATTGCTTTTATATGCATAGATAAACAATCAAGTTCAATTTTTGAGGCGAAGACTTGAAAAAGACAGCACATGGAAAAAGCAAGCCAGGAAAAAAAAAACTGAAGGAGGGGTTTAGCCTTAGGAGAGTATATTAACGCAGCGACAGTGAAGACATGGTCAAGTGCGTGCAGTCATGCGGGCTCAGCTGTCATTCGATATCACGAAGCCAAGCCCCTACCCCTCTCTCTCAAATCAATAGACAGCAAATTAACGTTTGCAGCTGTCGGGTCTCTCTGTCTTTAAACTAGAGTTTTCTTCTTCCCCTTTCTGGCTTTCTCTTTTATTAACCAACTCATCAAATAATAACAACCGGCAACAACTTCTGTAACATCATAAACAAGGCTTCATCTCATTCTCTGACCCTCTTCAATGATTCCTTTGTGCTGAAAACACGCACACCAAAGAGGGGGACTAAGGAGTGGATATAGAGACAAGCACAGTAGAGGACCAAACGAGGGGAATAAGGTGGAATTGCAGAAGATTCGGCTTTTTGATCCGTTCTTGTCAACTGTAATAACGTGATCCATCCAAAAAGAGAGTTTTCATGCAAAAGGAAAGTTACCCGTTTGTTGCTTTGTTTGTTTAGACGCGATGGCTTATTCACATTATCGATCATCTTTTGGTGACACAACGTTTACCAAAGTGTTTGTCGGGGGACTAGCTTGGGAGACCCCGACCGAGGAAATGCGTAGGTATTTTGAGCAGTTCGGAGAGATTCTTGAAGCTGTTATCATCACTGATAAAACCACTGGCAAATCTAAAGGATATGGCTTTGTAAGTTCTTATGTATATATTACTGTGTTAACGCCTAAGTTTCTTATGCAATATGTCAATATCACTGCAATTTGTGTAGGTTACTTTCCGTGATCCTGAGTCTGCTCGGAGGGCTTGTGTTGAGCCAAATCCTGTGATCGGCGGAAGAAGAGCAAATTGTAACATTGCTTCACTTGGAAGACCTAGACCTTCACCGCCACGAGGTCCCCATACTCTTTGATATGAGCTGCACTTTTCCTCATTAATTCCTTTATTGAGAGTGAAGGAAAAAATAGATGGCGACAATACTGAAATGCATATGATGTATTTTAATGCAGGAAGAAATCAAGGTAGCAGTCCTTTTCAGGGAGTTGCACAGCAAGGCACACCGTCGTATAGTGGAGTTGCAGCAACAGTGCCTCCACCACCACCGCTGCCGCCGCTACCACCCGTCATGTACCCCCCTTATGGGTGAGTACTCCAAGTTGTTTTCAATCAAATCAGGCTATTGGTTGTTCCATGCTCTAGTTAGAGGAAGTGGTACATTATGCATGCATGCCATTAAAAATTTTAACCTGGGATTTTTTGTGTTAAAATAATTACATTATGCGTAGTTGTGTGTTTTCTCGATGAAGCTGGCATATCAGACTGTACATAGTAAAAAGATCATGCATTTGACTAGAAAATTGTCTCCGCTAGGATTAAAAAAACAAGGTAAAAAGAACGGGAACCTTACAATACCAATGCAGTCAATGATACAATGTACGTGTTACATACTGGCCTGACACCGACTCTTCAAAAAATGCTAAAGGCGTTGTTTTCGCTAAAAAAAAGTAATATAGGATTGCCACTATTTTTTATTTTTATGATCTATTAATTTAAAATTATATTTATAAATGATGATTAAATTCGTATCAGACGTTTATGATCTTTACATTGAATTTACAGTCCCTTGTTATGGAAGATCATATTTCCTTTTAATAACCAATTTATAATCTGGTTTAATTTCTGTGGTATATGAGGAAACTGTTGATCAAACTGGGAAATCAGTAAGATTAGCAGAGGACATGGTTAAGCTTTGTAATGCCTATAGTATATAAAATTCAAAGTGGTCCTATATATATATATATATAAGTTCATAAAAAGGGATACATCTTTTATTTTTAGCCTGCTATTAGCATGTTCTGTATTATGCACTTTCTATTTGCTAGCACAGAGTAAAAACAAAAATATTGTAAATAAATAAGAAAAATAGGGTCATAGTGATTAAGTTGCTCTCATCTGTGGAAAGAATAACGAGCAATGATCAAGCTCGTTTACATTTAACATTTCTTTATGTGTAGGATGCATTTACTTAAAGTTCCAAATTCCAATGCAAAAATAGCTCAATTTCTCTACTTCAACTTAAACTTTTTACCAGCGACTTCATTCGCTCTCTGAACTTTTAGTTTGGGTTTTGCTAGCAGATGTTAAAGGCAAAGGGTAAAAAGACATCAACTTCAAATATAAAATGGTTAAAACATGGAAATAGAGTGTACAAATAAACATAGAGATTTGTTATAATGATGAAATCCAACTATTGTTCCCTCTGTTCTAACCTTTTTTACATTTACCTGATGTACTATGATCATATTTTTCGATACCAGTTGAGCTTGGGATACCTTTCACCTATCATCTAAGATCATGATTCATGCACACATCTTGTCATATGTTTAAGCACTGCTACATGCATTTGATTTTAGGGAAAAGGTCAACTAAAATACATAGTATATTGTTTGTAGAAAACGAAAAACACACACGAGCACACACCGGTGTATAAAACTTTATTAAATCGATACCTTGAATTAATTTTCAATATCTACCAGAACAGATATTGATATTAGTACTAACGATTACTACCATGGTGTGACCTTAAGGTAGTGCTGCAAGTAGTCTCTTGGATTTTATAAGCTAGCTAGAACTAATTCCTTATTATATATGAATGCTGCTTCTTGCAATTTGCTTCCAAGTTGTTGATCTTAACTTTAGTCATTTTCTCATATTTCTACTTTTCTTTTGATGAATTTCATCTTTCCAGGTTCCCAACTTACAGTCCTGAATACGGGTACCACCAAGTAAGCGATGAAAAACCTATTTCTCCGTCGATTTCGTAACATAATTCAGCTGAAAGTTAACACCATTAATAACTAAGTCGTTCAATATAAAACAAGTAGTTCAGCCAACAATGTTGGGTAAGGAATGTTATTGAATGGCAATGCAGGCTCTGTATAATCCACAAATTCAGCAGGCACAATACTATCATCAACTGTATGGATCCTCATCTACAACAATGGGGTCACCATATCATTTTGGCTACTCTTTGCAAGCTCCCAGGGGAACATTTTCTGCACCCCAGGCTCAACGTGTGGCCGGACCATCCTATCTTTACTATCCTACACAAATGGAGGGGTCCTCATTCAACTATCCTCCCCCACCCTTTCATCTCACCAGGCATCCCTTTCCCTCTTCTGCAGGTAAATAATTCTTGTCACACTCTATCCCTTTCAATTTCTTTACCAACCAGCATTCTTTAGGCTTCACATATATGATGATACTGAGTTATATTTGGGGTTTCAAATTCACTTCTTGTGAGTAAAAGAAAGAACCTGTGCCAAATGCTGATATGCCTTTTGGTTTTCATTCTTGGTAAGTGGTAGTAATTTTTCTGCCACCTCCCTCTGATTCACCCACACATTCTGGCACAGATAATATATAGTACTCCATTAGGGTTTTAGTGTAGCATGGGGCCACATGGGCAACCTCAAACATGTGAATGAGCTGTGTGGTTATTGGCATGACCCGAATGATGGGTCAAATAGAAAGTCATGACAGAGGAGCATAGTGTAAACAAATAGTGACTGCATGTGCTTTCAGCATTGGGGATGATGGTTTGAATATGGAGAGCCCCACTAACCATGTAATTCGCTGCCCACTGTTTTAACCATTTCTCATGTTCCTACATCTGAATTACATCAATTGGATTGACTGGGATTTCATAATTTTATAAGCTGGGAGATATTGGCTTTCCAAATTTACAAATCCCCCCGTCCAATGTGATGTAAAAAGACTTAACATGGAAGTCAGGCAGGCAGAGGGGCCCTGTTTCTCAGTGAAACATCACAGGCTCGGGCGTTATTTCTCTAACCAAAGAAATATACATACTAGACTCTTGCAGCTTCATCATTAGTTTTCTGTTTTCATTTCTAAATATGTATACTCATCATAAATTTTGTTTCTGATTTTGGTCTCAGATTCTCAGACTCCGCAGTTTCCCTCCACAGAAACAGAAGCTGGGGCCATCACTTCTGAAAGTCCAAAAACCTGAAAGGGAAGAAGAACTCATCATCCCTGCCAAAATGTTCAAACTGTACAATCTTTGATAAGTTTTTTATGTTCTTCTCATCACCTTATTTCACTCTCATATTCTCAACAATTTAGCCATAGGTGAGTATTACTGCATCAACTTACTGCTATGGCCTATGGGAGGACTAATCAACTGCCTTATGCTGATTCACCCCCCCATTCTATTTTTCTCTCAAGTGATTCATTCATTAAGAGTTTTAACATCCTTTACAGAACTACACTGTATGAACTTCGAACGGAAAGAAGGGAAGCACATTCCCTTAATAAAAAAAGAAAACAATTTAGCTTCAACATCTTCTGAATTTCTTTTGGGTTAGAAATTATAAAGTTTTTATATATCGGTACCAAGCTCAAATGAATTGAGAAAAATGCTATAAAAAACAATGGTACAAGGATTTATCAACACACTGGATAAAAAATTAAAGTGATAAATTGAGCAGTCCTTTTGTCTTCTCAAGTTTGACGTCAATGCAAGTACAAAACATATGTACAGAAGTTTTGCTTTGTCTTTAATCTAATAGAGAGAGAGCAAAACTTGGTTTATGATTTGGTGGCCTCTTCTGCCATCTTCATCTCTGTTAACATTGCTGTTAATTTCCATGCCGATTCCCCATCAGGTGCAAGCTAACCAACAATTGGTTTTCTGGTCAGCGAAGAACGGCCAGAAAATCTTTGGAACACCATACGATAAACTTTGCATAGCAGAATTCCACCCACAGTGCAGTGCGTCAAGAATCCACCAACAGAAGGGTGGCTCAACTCAAGCTTGTTCATGCGTGCGCCAACTTACCTTTGGTCACTGTCAAAAATTATGATAGTAGAATTGAAGAGTCCCCACATACTAAGTCAGGCTCAATAACCCACAAAAATCAGTTGGGCTTATTAGCCAACCCCCCAAGCAAATTCAGTCGGCTGACCAGGTGTCAACACAGTAATACTGTCAAAGCTAACGTAAACCGTAGATTTGACCCAAGTTGTTCCAAATCATCATAGTGGACCTGATGGATCAATAAAAGATCCAATGGCTCAGGGGAGTAAACAGGAGTTATAAGGATGTTAAAACTGACCCGAGCAATATAAAACTAACTGAAATCTATTTGAGTCATAATTTTTTTTGTGACTTGAGGTGATGGTGATTCGAAATCGATTCTAGTCTGAATATGTGTTGATCTGAATTCAAATTGGACTTAAAAATTTTGGATATGAACCAAAACTGAACCTGAATTCAACCTGATAATGTGATAATGAAACCTGACTTACATCTTGCATGATATGAACTCGAACCAAAGATTAACACGATAAATAACTTATATTACCCGACTTGTTATCAACCTGACATGTCATGAACCTGATCTATAATTGACTCAACCTGTAAATGATTTGACTTGTTATTGAATTGATCTGATATTTATCTGACTTATAATAACTAATAAGTTATAATTGGTGAAGTTGTGAGATTATGAATTTATTATATTATAGTGTGACAAAATATATTTTCACAATTTAAGGTACATAATTAACTATGATCATTAAATTAATATGTTTATTTTTTATATTTATAAATTATATTATATAAAAATATTTAAATTTTTTATTAAATTAATAATTTGAGATTGATAAAGTTAAACATTTTTTAAAATTTAAAATAAATTATTAATTCAATTCAAAAAATTAAATTATTAATTATGAACATTAAATTCATTAATTTTATTAAATGTTTTATTTATTGATTATTAACTTTATTAAATAATTTGTTTATTGATTATTAGATTTATTAGATTATAAATTAAATTATATAAAATAACTTTAAATATGTATAAATTTAAGGAAAAAACATGCCGTGTAAACTTTAGTTTATACGTGCTTTTTAGTTTTAGGGGTTAGGGATTTAGTTTAGGGTTTAAGGTTTAGGGGTCTAGGTTGTAGGGTTTAGAATTTAAGGTTAATGTTTAGAATTTAGGGTTTAGGGTTTAGAGTGTGGGGTTTAGTTTTGTAGGGTTAGGGTTAAAAATTTAGGATTTTGGTTTTTATTTTGTAAATACACAGACTTGTGTGTATCAAAGTTTTACCCTAAATTTAATGGGTTATAATTTATGGTGTAGTTTAGGGTGATTGATTTATGTGATGAATTTCTACGGCCTAAGATTTATGATTTATTATTTAGGGGTTAATGTTAATGGTTTAGGCCTTTAGGGTTTATGGTGTAGTTTAGGGCTTAAGGTTTATATTGTAGTGTATATTATAATCTATTGTATATACCTAGCCTAGACTATACTGATACGTGAATACAAGTACAACGTCATACGTGTTACGTGATTGATGATAATTTTTTACGGGTTATACTTATAGCCTATAGGTTTATGTGACTAGTTTAGGGTATAGATGATGAAATTTAGGGTTTAAGAGTTTAATATTCAACTAATTTCCTATAAATCTTTATTTAACCGAAATTAATTTTTATTTATTTTTAATTTAAATAATTTAGTTCAATAATTTTATATGATAATATTTTTTCATTTTAATCTATTACTTATCCAATATTTATTTATTCTCAAATTAATCTTTATTTAGCTCCTGCATTCAGGAGTGTACACGATTACCCGATTTGTTGGCGTTTGGCAATTACTTTAGATCCAATCTTTGTTGATTTTGATAACCGGCGTCACATCATCCATCCACTACTTAAAACAACTGTACCACTTCATCACTTTTCAAGTAACAACAATTTATAAGGTCTAATTTGATATTGCTTTTGAGAAGTACCGTAAAAAAAATATTTTTAAAATATAATTTTAAAAAGTATTTTAGATTATTTGGTTTAAATTAGTATTGTTGTCAAAAAGTATTTTTAAGTAGATAAAATGTTTATTTTAGACATTATTTTTAAAAATATAAAAGGATTAGTAATATAAACGAGGATAAATGAGTAATTTTATTTAAAAGTGTTTTTGGAAAAACTAAAAGCTAGAGATTTCAGCTTTTGAAAAGTATTTTCTAAACTAAGCTGGAAAAACACTTTTGACCTGAAAAACTACATGTTCTGTATTATTTTTGTTCCCAAAATCACTTTTAACCCCAAAAGCACTTTCCGAAAGCAATGCAGAACGGAGCATAAGGCTTAGTTTGACATTGCTTTTAAAAAGTGCGGTGAAAAAATGCAGAACGGAGCATAAGGCTTAGTTTGACATTGCTTTTAAAAAGTGCAGTGAAAAAAGTGATTTTAAAAGTGTGGTAGAAAAGTAGCTTTGAAAAGTTGGGTTAGTGTTTGTCATTGATGTCAAAAAGTGATTTTGAGAAGACAAAATGTTTATTTTAGACATAGTATTGTAAAGCAAAATAAGTGAACTTGAGTGATGTTCAAATTCGTTAATATTATGATGTATGAAATAAATAACTTAAATTATAATAAAAAATAATTTAAAAATAAATCAACTTAAATTATAATAAAAAATTTAATTTGAAAAAATAAACTATAATAAAAAATTTATTCTCAATATAAGTACTATAACATATATATTATTTTATAACTATGTATAAATTTAGTTTAACAATCAATTATAATTAAATAATAAAGGGTAAAAAAAATAATTGTACTTTTTAAACTAACTTATCTACAGCAAAAACCATAAAATCTAGCTTTTTAGTTTGGGTGAAAACTGAAAAGTCACTTTTAAAAGCAATAAAAAAGCACATAATTTATTTTAAAAGCACATAAAAATGTTTTTAAGTTGCTAAAAGTAACCAAAAACATACCTCAAGTATGAAGCAATCCTAGCCATTTTTAGCTCGTCTTTCGCTCACTTTTATTTTTCTCTTCTTACGAGGGATTTTTCTTCAATACAGTTACGTCGCATTTTATTAATATAATAAAATGTAAAATATGATAGAATCTTATAAAAGTTTTATAGACGTTCATATTAATATTTTGTTATATAATATTAAAAGTTAATCTTATTAAGAAAAACCTTATTCGAGTACTAAATGGTGAAGATTTGGAGCTTTGTCCCAGCTCTGTTTTGAGTCTTACGTAAGCTGCTGAAGCGCGATTGGTGTGTTCGAGTGCAACATTGTTATCACGAAGATTATTTGCTTACAGATTGATTAGCAGTTAGCACAACTTGTTGTGTCCTGGGTGGTTCGTTTTTTCATGCACCGCCTGATGGGGTGCTGTCGTTGCTTTATGAAGATGATGATGCAAAAGTTTCGCATATGAGACGAATTGTAGCTTAAGTTGTTTTACTCACTTGTCAAAAACATCTTATAAAGATAATTTTACATTACTTCAATCAAATATATTTATAATTTTACTATAGTAGAATTTGTTTTCGTTAAATTGAATTGACCCTATGTATTTTATTAACTTCACGAATGATAATGTCGCATGTGGATTTTTTCAAACCCCAAACTTATCTGAAATACAAATGTAAGGATTTGCAGTAGAATTATGTAAACGTAAAAACTGAAGTGGTTGTGGCCTTGGATCTTAAACTCTGGGTGACAGTAGAATTTGAATAATTTTGTCTAGGTTTCGGTAAGACGACCCATCGGGGTTGGTTATGGATTCCTCTGCTTTTCTTTTCCATTCCAGAGCTTTCTTCTTCATTTCTTTGCCTTTTGCTCCTCTGATTAACTCTCTAACAAGGCTCTCAACTTCATCTCTCTTAACATCATTGTCGATTTCCATGCCCACTCCCCATTTAGTGCATGAATACCAACAATTCGTTTGTTGCTCGGCGAAAAACGGCCAACATATCAAGGGAATGCCAACGGATATGCTTTCAATCGTGGAATTCCACCCGTTATGTGTTAAGAATCCTCCAATAGAAGGGTGGCTCAGAACTTGTTCTTGAGGGCACCATGTTGTCAATAGCCCTCTATTTTTTGTCTCCGCTACGAATTCTGTCGGCACAACAATTTCCGACTCTCCACCGACAAGATCGGGTCTGATGACCCACAAAAAGGCTTGTTTGCTATTTGCTAGCCCCCATGAAAATTCTGTCAACTGATCAGCTGTCATCACGGTGATGCTACCAAAATTCACGTAAACAACAGGGTTGAGCTCTTTCGAGTTTAGCCATTGGAGACACTCCGTTTCTTCCTTCCAAAGATTGGATCCTATTTGTTTCAATTCATTGTCATGCACATGACGATTCAAAACAAGATTCAGAGGGCCGACGGAGTAAACGGGAGGTAGCATTGAATTGAGTGCGTCCAAGACTTCGTGCTCCAAATCATCAAATGTATTCAATAGTATTGCCGAGGCCTTCCGAGCTCTTTCCGTTTCAACAAAATAAAATCCAGCATAATAAAATTCGGATCGGTTGTTCTTATGAAAGAAGGTAGATTCCTCAACCGAATACCTTCCATTGCTGGTATCCAATCTATGACGGTATCCAAATATCCGTTGGTTAAATAGCTTTCATCTGCAAGTCCAAGGTAACGTCAATGGCGGTGCCTATGAAAGCGGTGAAAATGGAAGGTTTTTGAAGCTAATAAGAACTTTTTTACAATTAAATTACCTTTGAGAGGCATATAACCCTTTTCCATAAGTTGACAATAGTGAACATAGCCGTGGAAGCCACAAGCGCTTGTGGTCCAAAACAGAACTTCAGGGACACCAAGTTCTTCCGCTGCATCAAGAGTGAAGCTCATAACACCATCCGAAACAATGCAAGAAACAGGAGGAGCGTCAATGTGGACGAGGAGTCGTTTAGCTTATGGAGAAGTTTAAAGTAGGGTAAGCAAGTTTTTCTGGTGGAGTCGCACAGGGAAGGAGTGTCTTGGGTGGCATCAAAATCCGTCGGCCGAAGGCCGTCGGGAATGCTTTCGAAACGAAAAGAAGGGAGTCCGTCAAGAGCATGAGGTCCTCGGGACTTAAGAAGACGCTTGTGGTTAAACTCGGTGTTGACAAAGGTGATCTAGAAGCCCCTGTGGTGAAGTATTTTGGCTAGCTTTAGCATGGGATTGATATGGCCTTGAGCAGGGTAAGGAATACAAACTGCATGAGGCTTACCTATGAAATTCAAAGAAACCATATTCGATAATTCAACTAAGAGTACAGGCGAATAAAAGAAGGATATGATTTATAGGGAGAGATTCAGATTCGGGACCCTTTTTACAGCCTTTCGAACTGAGAAAATTTCCAAGGAAAGCTTTGAATTGTAGAGGAAGGGCAGGAAGACCCCTTTTTATAGCGTTTTGGTGACGAATAATCTGTCCTACCTATCCTACCCTGCCTGTGAATATTCTATTATGGATACTAGAATATTTAAACAATTGGACATTAACATATTCTAGTATCATCAGTTGTATTGAATTTAAACACAAATTTGCTTCGACTTGTAGGCCAAAAATTAGGAGGATGAATACGAAATATAACAAATGTTTTTGTTAGATCCAGTTTATATGTCATTTTCATCTATAATGAATCGTATATTCGTATGATGATTTTCAACTTGATTGGGATATGAATAGGGCATATAACTAATACGTAAACAATATGAGCACGATGTATGACACTTCTACATTATTTTTTTCTGCTATATATCAAATATATGTATTATGTGAATTAATTATTAGTAATGACAGATAATTTGTGTTGTTTAAGTTTTTGTTGTCTTAAACTCAAATTTGTACAATCGTTCATCTAAGGGTATCTTTTTTCTTTTAACTAGGATTATGATTTATAAATATTTTTTAACGAGGTGCTTGGAATATTCCCCTTACTAGTAAAAAAATTCACTTACTCACGCTTTATTTGTATTATTTTTTGAATTACTAAAATTAATACATTCTTAATCAATTTGGTCAAATATTCGAATAAGAGATTAATCTTATATGGATTAATCATATAAGGTATCAACCTTATAAAGACGTAAAAATGTCCTAATATTTTTTAAATCCTCTTCAAATAATGGTCTAGCATTTTTATACAATAATTTTTTCAATTTAATTTTAATATCACGTCATCTTTTATAAAAATAATAAACATAAAAACAAATTTAACCCCTAAAATTTATTTAACCCTTTTGTTATTGTAGCCATAATATTATAGATTATATGTACTTTTATATACATTTAACCCAGGAAATATCTGTTTCCATATGGGTTGGGGATGACACCAGCCAGAACCCAGAAGACTAGCTATGTTTATAATCATGGCATCCACGCCCACGCCCCCATTGGGGGCACCAAGTGTCGGTGTTTGTGGTCTGAAAAATGGGCTGGTGGAATGGCCAAGCGCATTGACCTGGACTGGATACTTAGTGAGTGAGTTTTCAACACATATAAACCTGGGCTGGTAGAATGGTCCAAGATTATTATAGGATTAGTCTCACTTGTTTGATCCACATGTTACTTGTTTAATGACAAGATCAAGATGACTGAGTTTAGATTTGATAATTTTCTCATCTCTTGCCTTCTGATAAGTGGATGAGTATAGGGTTATAAACGAACCAAACGTTCAATGAATCGTTCGATAAGAAGTTTGTATATATTCCGTGTATTTATTAAACGAATGAACATGAACAAATTTTTTTATTCGTTTAGTTAAATGAACGAACATGAACAAAGGGCTTGTTCGTTCATTTATGTTCGTAAATGTTCAATAATTTATTCGTTTATATTCTCTTAAATTTATTGACATATGTCCATTTATATTTATTATTTTTCATAACAAAAGTATTATATTTTAAAGATTCAAAAACTTATATTAAAAATAAGAAATAAAAATAAAAAAATTAAACAATACTCAATTACGAGACTTCAGACTTCTTAAGAAAAAAATTAAACAATACTCAACGTTCGCTTGTGTTCGGTTATTATTTTAATGAAAAAACACGAACAATAAATTATGTTCGTTTAGTTATTCGTGTTCGTTCATTTGTTCGGTTAAAATTAAACGAACGATCATGGACATATTCTCGTTCGTGTTCGTTCGGTTCGTTTACAGTCTTAGTGGAGTAGGCATGAACTGTTTTTTTAATGGATTTGTTTTTTTTAATGGAGGCATGCACTACTTTTGAATGTATGTAGTGTCGAAAACATGTAATACCAGAAGCATTTAATACCAAAGCTAATGTCTAAACATGTTACGTTGACACAAAACTCAATAAACTCTTATTGCAGGGCAATACATCTCAAGGCATGTGATGACGGATATAACAAATACCTAATTTAATTTATTTCTATATTACATTTTATTTTAGTTTTTGATAATTTTAAGTTGAAACATAATAAGAATTGAAAATATCATATATAAATCAGTATTAAATTCACAAATAAAATTTTTCATCCAGATTTATATAATGAAATTATAAAATTATCATAACTGCTTAAAAATTTTAAAAGCGATACATATTCAAATTGTTATTTTTAATAAATAATTTAAATTAAAATATAATTTAATTTATTATAAGAAAAAATGAAAAAAATTAGTTAAAAATATAATAGTTAAGACTAAGTTTTAGACATTTAAATTATATAAATATAATTACATCTGATTAAAAATAAATTAAACTTGCAAAAGATCTAATTAGAAAATATCTAAATTAGTCTATTCAAAAAAATCTAAACTCAAAATATCCAAGTGCAAAAAAAAAGCCCAATAAAAATATATCCGTTACACCATGACCATATCAATGGTTTGTATTTTGAATTGACCAAAACACCCTTGAGTAAGTCGGCTCAAACTTAAATTAAATTTAGCGCGTCATTTTAAAGCTAACAGAAGAAGAAAGAAGGGAAGAGAAGAGGAGATTCCCATCTCCGTCGTTCGATGGAGATAATTATCACAGACACGCGTTAATTATCTCAAAACAAGTTCGTTAAGCAGGCAAGAACACCAAATTCTCTTTACTGCGTTGTTGAAAATCTAAACCCTAGAATGCGTTATGTCTATTGTTCTATTTTCTTTTTCTTTCTTTTATATTGATCTTGTGTTCTCAAAACAAGTCCGGTGAAATAATATTGCAGCGATGAACACTTGTTTAATTATATGACGAGTCCGATTAAGAACAACAAACAAGATTTGGTAAGTAATTACATTTCTCGTTTAATTAGAGTTTCCCCTTCTTTAATATTTATCTATTTTGATGAGATTTTCTGCTTTAATTTTAGAATTAAAAATGTAGCGTGCTTTTACCATCCTCTAAAGCCTGCATACGTGTAGTCTTGATTGGTTTTGCCGCGTAGAAAAGAGTATTGATCTCTTCATTCACCAAGAGTAAATAATTATTGTGCCAATATAGATCTTGAAATATCACATGAATTTCCATTTTTAACATCACGGATGGTGTATAGAAATAAGTTTGAGCTGTCAAATTTGAAGAACTAACAACTGCACATAGGTATGTCAAATTAATGGATTAAGTCTGTAGTTTTAAGTGAAATGTTACTTTTTATTAGAATTCATGTACGAGTGACTTGGTAAGAACTTGGTAATTGTGTCCAAATTTCTCTTCGTTCCATTTTCTTAACAGTGCTTGTTAAAATTACATGGTTCTTGGTCCTCTAACTGTATCTGCCTTGACACTCAATTTCTGAAACTTCAGCTCAAATTTGTTCATGTCTAGATATCTAATTTTAAATAATACCCGCCACTGCTTTTTGGGGGAGAGCACTGTTGTTTTTTAAAAGAGCTTAATAAGTTTTTGCCCTAGCTTAAGAAAAACTGGTGTCTTAGTCAAATAATAATTTGTTTCGATGGATTTAAAAAACAAGTCATTATGGTGGTGAATGATTTTTTGATTTGATGTTTATTAAATAAATAAAAAATGGTCGTAGTATAATTCATAGAGAATGTATTATATGTAACTTGCTTTTGGGCAATAAATAGAGTCAAATTCTCTTGAACATAGATGAAAGTGATGAAGTATGGGAGGTACTTATGTCTGGTCTCAGCCTTGATGTTTTCATGGTGAAGCCTATTTGTGTTGTGCCGAACATTCAATGGGTTGTTTGACTGAATGGTTATACTACTTCCTACTTTTTGATTTATTCTCTATTCTTATTACCCCGATTTAACTTTTCCTTGCAATTGATTTATTTTCAAATTATTATCAAAGGTTAATTAGTTAGAACCTCCTTTGTCTAAATATTTGATTTTAAATAATACTCACCTTTGCTTTATTTGGAGGGGAGAGGGGTGCACTGTTATTTTTTTTAAAAGAGCTTGACAAACTTTTGCCCCAACTTAAGGAAAATTGGTGCCTTAGTAAAACAATGACTTGTTTCGACGGATGTAAAGAAAAAACCATAATGACTGTTAATGATTTTTTGATTTGATGTTTATTAAATAAACCAAAAATGGTCGTACTGTTTTTGACAGAGAATATATTATCTGAAACTTGCTTTTTATAGGCAATAAATAGAGGCAAATTCTCTTGAACATAGATGAAGGTGACGAAGTACAGGAGATATTTGTGCCTGGTCTCAGCCTTGATGTTTTTCTGGTACAATCTAGTTGTGTTGTGTCGAACATTCGATGGGTTGTTTGATTGAACGATTATACTTCCTATTTTCTGATTCATTCTCTATTTTTATTGCTCCAATTTAATTTCTACACGCAACTGATTTTTTCGAAATTATTATCAAAGGTTAATTAGTTAGAACCCACCTCTGTAAGTGTCGTTCTTTGTGAATTAGAACTGGCTAGCAAGTATATTTGTGCAATAATTTTATTATAGTTTTTAATGTTTGATATTTCACGACAGACTTTAAAGTTGCTGGCATTGTGATTTTTCCTTGCTCTAAATATCTGCATTTGTCTTGATGCTCTAATATCTGAAACTTTAAGCTCTAATTTATTCATGACTGATTATTTTATTTAAATAAAGTTCCTATTTGATTTTTATTTTTGGTGTTGCTTTGATTACTGTGTAAAAGAATTCGATTAGTTAATACCATGGCTCGACCGCTCGAGAAGGAATAACAAGTATAAAAAAAAGCTAGATCTATTCCGATAGATGTTTAGGCACAATTATTGTTAATAAATTTTATTTGATTTTATTAAATAATTGAAACATGGTTTTAGTTTTTTATCAAAGAATGCACTATCTGGAACTTTCTTTTTTTATGAAATAAATAGTGAGAGATTCTCTTGAATATAGATGAAGGTGATGAAGTACTGGAGGTACTAATGTCCAGTCATAACCTCGATGTTTTTCTGGTGCAGCCTATTTGTGATGTGCTGAACATCCAAAGGGTTGTTTGACTGAATGAATATACAACTTCTTGCATTCTGATTCATTCTATATTTTATTATAGCTCCAATTTAAATTTTTCCCACAAACAATTTTCGACAAGCGATTATCAAGAGCCTAAAAATCTTTGTTCCTATAATCAAAATAACATGGTTTCTTTGAAATGGAACTTTTAAGAACATGTATCATGGGTTTTTTAGTGAGAAATCTCTTTTCATGTTGAATTAGAACTGCCTAGCTTGTAGAGTTGAGTGTCAGGCTTATTGTAGTTCATAATATTTGATGGTTCACAACGTATTTGAAAATTACATGATCCTTAGTCCTCGGTAATTGCATTTGCCTTGACACTCGAATTTCTGAAACTTTAGCTCAAATTTGTTCTTGTTGAATATTTGATTTTAAATAATACATGCCTTTGTTGTTTTGGTTGCACTATTATTTTTTAAAAGAGCTCGACAATTTTTTGCTTTAGCTTAAGAAAAACTGGAAGTTGCCTTTTTATAGGCAATAAATAGATCCAAATTTTCTTTAGCAGAGATGAAGGTGATGAAGTATGAGGTACTTGTGCCTGGTCTCAGCCTTGATGCTTTCCTGGTGCAGCCTATTTCTATTGTGATGAACATCCAATGGGTTGTTTGACTGAATGGTTGTAGAACTTTCTACTTTTTGATTCATTCTCTATTCTCATTACTCAAATTTAATTTTTCTCCGCAAATGATTTTTTTTCAAATTATTATTCAATGAGTTCTAACTAATTAACCTTTGATTTTAAATAATACATGCCATTGTTATTTTGGTTGCACTATTATTTTTTAAAAGAGCTCGACAAAATTTTGCGTTAACTTAAAGAAAATTGGAATTTGCCTTTTTATAGGCAATAAATAGAGCCAAATTCTCTTTAACAGATATGAAGGTGATGAAGTACACAAGGTACTTGTGCCTGGTCTCAGCCTTGATGTTTTTCTAGTGCAGCCTATTTGTGTTGTGCCGAACATCCTATGGGTTGTTTGACTGAATGGTTATAGAACTTTTTACTTTTTGATTCATTCTCTATTCTTAATTTCTCCCCGTAAATATTTTTTTACAAAATTATTATCAAAGGTTAATTAGCTAGAACCCACCTTCGTAAGTGTCTCTCGTTGTGAATTAGAACTGGCTAGCAAGTATACTTGTGTAATAGTTTCATCATAGTTTTTAATGTTTGATATTTCACGACAGACTTTAATGTTGTAGGCTTTGCAATTTTTCCTTGCTCTAAATAACTGTATTTATCTTGATGCTAGAATATCTGAAACCTCTAATTTGTTCATGATTGCTTATTTTATTTAAAATAAAGTCCCTCTTTGATTTTTCTTTATGGTGTTGAGTTGATTATTGTGTAAAGAACTTGACTAGTTAATACACTGGCTTGAGAAAGAATAACAAGTAAAAATAAAGCTAGATTTGTTTCAATGGATGTTTAGCTACAATGGTTGTTAATAATTTTTATTTTATTTTATTTTATTAAATATTTTAAACATGGTTGTAGTCCTTTTTAACAGAGAATGTATTATCTAGAGCTTTCTTTTTTGTATGCAATAAATAGTAAGAGATTCTCCTTAATAAAGGTGAAGGTGATGAACTATATGAGGTATTAATGCCCGGTCACAACCTTGATGTTTTACCGGTACAACTTATTTGTGCTGTGCCGATTGCCGAACATCTGAGGTGTTGTTTGACTAAATGGCTATAAAATTTCTTATATTCTGATTCATTCTGGATTCTTATAACTCCAATTTAAAATCTCTCTCAAATATTTTTGGCCAAACGATTAAAAAGCAACTGGAAATCTGTGTTTTTAGAACCAAAATATCATGGTTTCATCAAATTAGAGCTTTTGAGCACCTACATCATATGTTATTTATTCAAAAATTTAGAACTGCCTGACTAGTGTAATTGAGTGTGAGGTTTATTGTACTTTATAATGTTCAATAGTTCATGACTTAATTGAAAGTTGTAGGGTTCTTGTCTCTCAATAACTGCATCTGCCTTGATACACAGATTTCTGAAACTTTATGTCAAATTTGTTCATGTCTTAATATTTAATTTAAAATAATTGCCGCTTTTTTTTTTTTCTTTATGCACTGTTGATTTGTAAAAGAACTTGACAAAATTTTGCCCTTGACTAAGGAAAATTGGTGGCTTGGTAATGCAATGATCTGTTTCGTGGATGTGAAGACAAAGCCACAATGGTGGTAAGTAATTTTAAATTTGATGTTATTAATAAACCAAACACTGTCATAGTCCTTTTAACTGAAAATATCTATCTTGAACTTATTTTTTGCAAGCAATAAATATAACAAAATTTTCTTGAATAGAGATGAAGGTGATGAAGTACAAGAGATATTTATGCCTGGTCTTAGCCTTGATATTTGTCTGGCGTAGCCTATTTGTGCTCTTCCAAACTTCTGAGTGGTTGTTTGACTGAATGAATGTACAACTTCCAACTTTGTGATTCATTCTCTATACTTATAACTCTAATTTAACATCTCTCAACAAATATCTTTTCCAAATTATTATCAATGGTGAAGTAGTTAGAATGCATATTTGTAAGTCTTTCTTGGTGAATAAGAACTGGTTTTCGAGTGCAGTTGTGCAAGAATTTTATCATAGTTTTTAATGTTTGATGGTTCATGACAAATTTTAAAGTTGCTGGTAGTGTGGTTAAGTAGTTTTTTCTTGCTCTCAAAAATGCATATGCCTTGATCCTTGAATTTCTGAAACTTCTAATTTTTCTGACTCACTTTTTTTATTTAAAAATAAATCTCCCCTTTGATTTTTATTTTTGGTGTTGTGTTGATTATTTTGTAAAAAGAACTCCACAAATTAATGTTCTTGCTTGAGATGGAATAACTAGTGGTGGTGAGATAAAGCTAGATCTGTTTTGATGGATGTTTATTGTTTGATATTACACGACAGACGTTAAAATTGCAGTTAGTCCTTACTCTCAAAAACTGCAACTGACTTGATTCTCAAATTTTTGAATTTTTTATCTGTAATTTGTTCCTAATTGTGTGTTTATTTAAAATGAATCTCCCTTTATCTTTTGATTTTGGTGTTATGTTGATTATTGTGTAAAAAAAAACTCGATAGATTTAATGCCCTGACTTTAGAAGGAATAACTAGTTGCTAGGTAAAGCTAGATCTGTTTCGATGGTTGTTAATAATTTTAGATTTGATTTTATCGAGTAAATTAAACATAGTTGCAGTCTTTTTAACAATAAATATAGAGATTTTTTTTTAATAGAGATGAAGGTGATGAAGTACATGAGTACTAATGCTCGGTCACATCCTCGATGTTTTTCTAGTGTAGCCTATTTGTGTTGTGCTAAACACCCAAGGGTTATTTGACTGAATGGATATACAATTAACTACATTCTGATTCATTTTGTATTCTTATAATTCCAATTTTAAATCTCCGTGCAAATGATTTTGGCCAAATGACTATTAAGAGACAAGAATTTCTAGAACCAAACTAACATGGCTTCTTCGAAATGGAACTTTTGAGCACCTGCATCATAGGTTATTTAGTTAGAAATCTTTTTTTTTTTGGTGAATTAGAACTGCCTAGCCAGAGTAGTTGAGCTTGAGGTTCATTGTTGTTCATAATGTTTGATAATTCATGACATAATTGAAAGGTGCATGGTTCTTAGCTCTTAAAAATTGTGTCTGTATTGATTGCCCAGAATTTTTGAAATTTTAGCTCAAATTTGTTCTTGTCGAAATAATTGATTTAAAATAGTTCATGCCTTTGCTTTTTTTTGTTGGCATGCTGTTCATTTGTAAAAGAACTCGTCAAAATTTAGCCCTCGCTTAACTGCTTAAGGGAAACTGGTAGCTTGGTAAAGCAACGACCTATTTCGATGGATGTGGAGAATAAAGCCACAACGGTGATTGATAAATTTAGGTTTGATGTAGCTAAATAAACCAAACATGCACTATCGATGTCCTTTTAACAGTGAATATCCTATCTTGAACTTGTTTATTGTAGCAATAAATATATCAAAATTCTCTTGAATGGAGATGATGATGATAAAATATTAGAGGTGCTAATGCCCGGTCTCATCCTTCTGATTTTCCTGATGCAGCTTGTTTCTGCTGCGCCAAACATCCAAGGTGTTATTTTTGGTATTATACAACTGTTGATTTGTAAAAAAATTTGATAATTTTTGGCCTACATTAAGAAAAATTGGTGACTTGAGAAAGCAATAATCTCTTTCGATGGATGTAAAGACAAAGCTATAATGGTGGTGGTTAATAATTTTTTGATTTCAAGCTATTAAATAAACCAAAAATGGTCGTTAAGTTTTTAATAGAGAATATTTTATTTGGATCTCGCTTTTTATCGGCAATAAATAGAGCCAAATTCTCTTGAATAGAGATGAAGGTGATTAAGTACAAGAGGTACTTATGTCTGGTCTTATCCTTGACGTTTTCTTTGTGCAGCCTATTTGTGATGTGTGTCGAACATCTGAGGGGTTGTTTGACTGAATGAATATACAAGTTCTTATTTTGTGATTCGTTCACTATTTTTGTAAGTCCAATTTAACTTCTCCCCGCAAGTGAATTTTACAAAATTATTATCAAAGGTTAATTAGTTAGATGTCACCTTTGTAAGAGTCTTTCTTGGTTAATTAGAACTGGCTAGCAAGTATAGTTCTGCAATTGTTTCATTATAATTTTAAATGTTTGATAATTCAGGACAAACTTTAAAGTTGCAGGTATTGCAGTTTTTCCTTGCTCTCAATAACTGCATATTCCTTGATGCTCGAATTTCTGAAACTTTCAGCTTTAATTTGATCTCGATTGAATATTTTATTTAAAATAATTCCCCTCTTTTTTTTTTATTTGCGCTGTGTTTATTTTTGTGTAAAAGAACTCAACTAGTTAATACGCTAGCTTGAGAAAGAACAACTACTGGCTTGATAAATTAGATCTATTTCGTTGGATGTTTAGCCACAATGATTGTTAATGATTTAAATTTGATTTTATTAAATAATATAAACATGGTTGTAGTCTTATTAACAGAGAATATATACTACCTGAAACTTTCTTTTCTGTAAACAATAAATAGAGAGATATTTCACCGAATAGAAATGAAAGTGATGAATTACAGGGGGTTATGTTCGGTCAGCCTTTGTTTTTCTGGTGCAGCCTATTTGTGTTGTGCCAAACATCGAAAGTGTTGTTTGACTGAATGAATATACGACTTCTTATAGTTTAATTTTTTTTTATTTTTATAACTGTAATCTAAAATCTCCCCGCAAATAATTTTTGTCAAATTATTATCAAAGGTTAATTAGTTAGAGTGCACCAGATTCGTCATAGATTTTAATTTTTGATAGTTCAAGATAGACTTCAAAGTTGCGGCTATTGCAGCTTTTCCTTTATCTTAATAACCGCATCTGCCTTGATGCTTGAATCTCTAAAAACTTTCAACTTTAATTTGTTTCTGACTGACTATTTTATTTAAAACAATGATTATTATCTCATACAGAAGTCGTAAATTTTTTTGTTTTCACAAGTACTTTAAGTTTAGGGGTTGGAGTTTTAGTTTTGGGTTAGTGTAATATTTCATTCCCGTATTCGATTGTCGAATATAAGTCAAAGATGTCATTGAACATGATTTTTATAAAAAAAAATCTATAAATTTAAAACTTTTGAAAATTATTTATATCGACTAATACATAAAATTAGAGGTTTTTTACTTTAAAAAATAAATTTGGCTGTTTAAAAAAAATATCGGATGTTGAACTAAAATAGACAAAATTATCCCATTTATACATGCCACTAAAATAAATTAAAAACTTCAAGTAGGATATCATTACTGCGGTAACTTGATGAAAACTTTTGAACTTGATGCAACTCTTTGCTTCTTTCAAAGATTCGAAACACCTACGTGTGCACAATCAAACACACGCTAAGTACGAACTTAGTGAGGCAATAAATAAAGTTAATAACAATAATTTAAACTTTATTCGACTTCATGGTTACGTTTATATAACATGAAATATGCCAATGCATCAACTTTCACATTGCATTAGTAATGATTTACTATATGCCAAATTGCCAATGTCATAAGACTTTCATACTTGTCCATTTGTCATAATATGTCATATATGCATAAATGTATCATGATCACTAGACATGTAAATCTATCATGTTATTCATATATTAACATGATATAAATCACATATAAATTTATTAGTAATATACTTGTCATTTATTCTAAAAGCCCATAAGCTTCTTTACCTGTTTATCATTTATTAACCAATAAACCATAGCCCAAATATAAACCTATGAGCAAGGGCATCCCTGGGCCAGGGCAATAGGGGCGCCCGCCCATGGCCCCCACCCTGCTCAGGGCCCACGCCCAAGAAAATTAAAAGTGCAGTTCTTAGTTTTTATAGGTAGGTGAAGAAAAACTCAGTAATAAACACACACACACACATAATTCAATTTTTAAGAGTATGCTCGTAATAACAAATATTAAAATTAAAATTTTTAATACTTATTATTAGGGATCTATTTTTTCTCACTATTTATTATTGAGCATACTCTTAATTTTTTTCAATACTTGTTATTACAGACGTACTCTTAAATTTTATTTTTTTTCAATACTTGATATTATAGACATGTATTTAAATAGAGGTATGTAACCGCAACAGAGATCGTTATATAGCGGTAGAGACACCATCCAAAATCACAATACCTGCAATCGTTATGTCCACAATAGCATATGTTATTAAAAATTTTCACAACTGTGATACCCACAGTGATAGAAATAACATTCGTTATGTTTGCAACCGTGATAAACGCAATATGACCGAATATACGATCGCAATCGCAATTCAAATCCCTAATTTAGGGTCGAATTTTTAGATTCGCCCTAAGGCCACTAAAATCTCAAAAACGGCCTTGTCTATGAGGACCTTGGGTATACAAGTCATATGCACCAAAGTGCTAATACACATAAGGTCGTGCCCACCATAATACACATAAAGTCATGCTCACCATATGTACTAAGTGTCCTTTATATACACTATAGTGCTAAACCGAATATGCAGCATGCTGCTGGACTCTATGGCATGCCAACTATACCACTATCCCTCAAAGACATACTTGGGCGTATAGTCTATATTTATTTCATCCATGGCAATGTATATCAACATAATTCAACATTGAGCAGTTCATACCCGAAATAACATTTCTAACTTACGTAAGTAATTAAATTATCAATGCATTTTAAATTCCAATCTTGACATATTTATAATATGTCAATCATATTCTCAATGACATAAATATAATAACAATAAAATTCGGGTAGGCTCATCGCAAGCCATCCCAAAGATGTATAAAACATCAATGTATCATGATATGTATGCAATTGCACTCACCTCGACACTTCTTTTCCCAAACTAAATTGAATAATTTAAGAGAACTTCAAGTTTGAACCTTTGCTTATCTACTGGATTTTTTTATTTCTCTTGTTTACTGGAGTGCTTCGCATTCATCCTTTACATGCACAATTGATAATACCAATAAGACACTCATTTTATAATATGTTAGCTTGCGCTACCTTCAAAGAAATATTTATATAAAATAATGTACAACTTGGAATTCAATTTCGTTTGTTCTGATAGAAACTATATTCGATAAGGTGTTCAACCATCTAAACTAATAGCCCAAATTCAACTTGTACGATTTATGATGAATTTTCAAAGTCGGATTCCAGTGCTGAATTTCGGGGCAGACTGCTACTCTATTTTCTGACCTTTCATCACTTAAAAATTCATATCTTTTGATATACCAATCGAAATCAGTCACCGTTTGTTTTAAACAAAACTAGACTAAACCAGGAATACAATGATATTTGGATCATTTTCTAATCATTTTTATAGAATTTTTGGTGAATTTCCGAACTCACTGCCAAAAACTAAAATTATGGGTAGATTTCATAATTCTAATCTTTATCAACCTTTAACCATTCCAACACTCTAAAGTAACCTTCAATTACATAATCAAGCATAAAGAACATCATTCAAACTATTTCCATCTCTAAAATAACTTTTACAATATTTCCTCCTCAATTTCTCTATATAGCCGAATGGTCCCTATACCATATACAATAGGACTTTCATCATCATAAGTATAGAAACAACATCACAACAACATTTCCAACATGATTGAACCTTAAAACATAAAATTCCAACATGTTCTTCATAAACCTTAATCACCAACTTCAACTTAGAAGCAAGAAAACCATGTAAAAATTATATCAAATGAAAGAGAATTTAATGGATAACAATTTTGTATCTAATGAACTAACATGGAATCCAACTCTAAATGCTTGAAATTTGAACTTGAAAACTTTTTTCTCCCTTCTCTAAACCTCACGAAAATGCAAGAAAGATGAACCAAAATTCCATATTTTTTCTTTATTTCCATGCCAAATGGCATTATTTAACCTTATTTAATAAATAAAAATCTCCTTAATAGCCAAATAACTATTTTACCCTTGATATCCAATGCTCCAAAGCTTTCCACTTGTCAAAATCTATTATCTAATGACCAAGATTTAGTCTTCCATTAGTAGTTGACAACTTTGCCCTTGAAACAAATCAAAATTCCAATTTTGTCCTCAAAGATCCAACGATTGAGATTAAACATGGAAATTTCTTTAAATCCAAGGGTTCATATTATTCCAACACATAAGAAAATATCTAGACATGTGAAATGACTTATTTATCCTCAAATATTTGATTCGATCCGATTATCCGAATTTTTCTCGAACTTAACTCTTTATAGCTTTAACACAAATTCTGTACCAAAAATTTGAGTAACAAGAAAACGTGTCATTCTTGGGGCTAAACTATTCATTTACGGGACTAAAATACACAACTTTTAAAAATTACAATTTAGTCCCTAAACTTTTCCTAGGTTTATACTTTAGCCACCAAACTGTCATTTTATTCATTTTGGTCACTAGGCAAAATTTTGAGGTATTACTATTCTCCCCTTAAGAAAATTTGTCCTCGAATTTTAGCACATACATGCTAATTCTCAATCAATCTTCCATATAGCTTCAACCACTTTGTGGTTCTTTCATGAATCATAACTATAGAAATCTCTTTTATTTCTCAATTCTTTGACTCCATAAGCCATGATCTTTGTCGGTTCCTCTTCATAAGTGAAATTTAATTGAATCTCAACCCTTTTCTGGTATTATGATATGCGAAGAATCAAATCGACACTTCAAAAGCATTGACATATGAGAGACATCATAGATTTTGATTCATCTTCAGAACCTAATATAGGTTAAATAATATTAGGGTTCTCGTCCAATCCATAACACCTTCTTCCAAGGTGAAACTTTTAAGGAATACTTTATCCTTAACTTCATATTAAATATCTTTTCTTTTAAGATCAACATATAATTTCCATCATTCTCAAGCAAATTCTAAGATTGTTTAGAACCATTTTTACTTTACTTCGCATCCTGAACTGAATCAGGTCCAATCACCTTTAAGTTCTCTTTTAACTCATTATCATCGGGGATATAAATTATCCCTTGATAATATGAACATCCTTTAGACTTAACATCAAAGTTTTTAATTTTCTCTTTTCACCTTACTGAATTCTTTCCAAACATATCTTATCATTCATTTGTAAATGTTTGATCCAATTTGTCAAAGTAGACTTGAGATAAAGCTATGTAATCAATACACTATTCTCTTCCAAAGATAATTGGACATTTAATGCTTATAAGGCAAAGAAAAACTTTTGGCTAAATACATCAGCCACTGCTTTAGCCACCAAACTTTCATTTTATTCATTTTGGTCACTAGCCAAAATTTTGAGGTATTACAGTTAGAATTTAGCATTTAAGGTTATGGTTTAAGTTTTAGGGTAATATGGTTAGGGATTTATATTTTAACCTATAAACCCTAAATTTTAACCCTAAACTTGAAATTCTATCAACAACCCCTAAATTCAAAACTACTATACTTAAACGCATAAACTATAAACCTTAAATGGAATCTTTAAACCCTAAAAATAAGGTGCTTGTGTAAACAAAATTTCCACTAACGCTTGAGCATGGAATAATTACTCTTAAAATAGGAATTTATATCCAACATACTGACGGTGGAAACTAAAAAGTTTCTACAAATGCCTTAATTTTAGGGTTTAGGGAGGGTGTATGGGTTTAGAATTTAGGTGTAATGGATATAATTTAGGGGTTATGGTTTAGAGGTTATGATTTAGGTTTTAGGGTAATATGTTGAAGATTTAGGTTTTAACCTATAAACCCTAAATTTAAACTCTAAGCCCAAAATTATATTCACAATCGCCAAATTTTAAACTACTAAACCTAAACTCTTAAACCCTACACCCTAAACTGAGTCTCTAAACCCTAAAATTATGGCGCTTGTGGAAACTAGCCAGTATATCAAATAATTATCCTTAAAACAAAGGATTTATATCCAATACATTGGCGGTGGAAGCTGAAAGTTTCCACAAGTGCCTTAATTTAGGGCTTATGGTATAGAGTTTACGTGTAGGGGTTTAGAATTAAGGGTTTAGTGTTAGAATGCAAGGTTTAGAGGTTAGGGTTTAGTTTTTAGGGTAATATGGTTTAAATTTAGGTTTTAACTTATAAACCCTAAATTATAACCTTAAACCCTAAACTTTAACCACTATCCAAAAATTTAAACCCCTACACCTAAACCCTATATCCTAAACTAAGACCCTAAACCCTAAAACTAAGGCACTTGTGAAAACTTTCAGTTTTTACCGCCAGTATATAGGATAATAATCCTAAAACAAATCCCCTCTTTGTTTTTATTTTTGTTGGTGTTGATTATTGTGTAAAAGAAATCGATTAGTTAATACCGGCTTGAGAAGGAAGAGCTAGTGGCTAGATAAGGCTAGATATATTTCGATGGATGTTTAGCCTCAATTGTTGTTAATAATTTTAGATTTTATTTAACTAAATATGCTTGTAGTCTTTTTAACATAGAATCTACAACCGTAAAATTTTTTTTGTAAGTAATAAATATAGAGATTCTCTTGAATAAAAATGAAGGTGATCGAGTACAGAAGATACTAATACTCGGTCTTAGTCTCAATGTTTTTTTGGTGCAACCTATTTGAGCTGTGCAAAACACCCGAGGTGTTGTTTTACTGAATGGATATACACCTTCCTACATTCTGATTCATTATGTATTCTTGTAACTCTAATTTAAAATCCCCCCACAAATAATTTTTGTCAAATGATTATCAAGCGACAGGAGATTTGTTTTCTTAGAACCAAAGTAACATGGTTTCTTCGGAATAGAGATTTTGAGCACGTGTAGGTTATTTAGTTTACAATCTGTTTTCTTGGTCTATTAAAATTGCCTAGCTAGTGCAGTTGAGCATGAGGTTCGTTGTTGTTTATAATGTTTAATAGTTCACGACATACTTGAAAGTTGTAGGGTTTATGGCTCTCATAAACTGCATCTGCCTCGATACTCTTATTTTGAGGCTTTAGTTCAAATTTGTTCTTTTATGAATAATTTTTTTAAAAGAGAGACAAGACACCCTAAAATAAATAATAATTCTCACCTTTTTTTTTTGTTTAAACCAAAAAAACAGCCCTCAAATTATGTATGTTTTCTGCTTTTTATCCTTAAACTATAATTTGGGTAAAATAGGCTTTTAAACTATTATTTTTTGTCATTTAAGTCCCTAAACTATTATTTGGGTAAAATAAGCCATTAAACTATCATTTTTTGTCACTTTAAGTTTATGGTTACAAAAATATCATTTTATAGGCTTTTCTAACTTATATAAATATTTATGTTCTTTTTAAATTTTAAAATATCATATATCAAAATAAGCCCCTAAACTATCATTTCTGGTCATTTTAAGTCCTATAGTTATTTAAGTTAAAAGAAAATTATTTCGACTAATAAGATGTTGACACATCACAAAGATTTTTTGACCAATTGATAGTTTTGGGACTAAAAGAAGAAAAATGACATAGTTTAGGTACTTATTTTGACAAAAAAATAGTTTAGGGACTTAAAGTGACCAAAAATAATAGTTTAAGGGCCAAAAGTATAAAAAATGTATAGTTTAAAAGCTGTTTTTTGGTTTAAGCTTTTTTTATTATCAAAATTTGGGTACTTTGTTGATTTGTAAAAGAACTTGACAAATTATTTTCCTAACTCAAGGAAAATTCGTGGCTTGGTATATGCAATAATATGTTTCACAGTCCCAATGTTGTTAACAAGTTTAAGTTCATAAATTAAAAATTGTAGGGGTTCTGTACTAGATGCAATGTTTTGCAAGAAAAAGATTCTTTAACCCCTTGTATTGGAGAGAGGAGACGTGGGTGTGGTATAGCTTCATCATTTAATTCCATTATCCACAGACAAAACTGCTCACATCATGGGAATATTTAGTTGCTCATTCTGAACTATACCTGTAAGAAATAGACCTTAGCCTTTCCCATCCCATGCATTACAGAGATGGATACCATCAGTGCCAGTGGTTTCCTTTACCAGACAATTTATCAAAATCATCAGATATATAGATGGAAAGCCCTCAGCCTCCAAATTCTTCCACAGTTATCCCTCAATTAATGCAATATTGTTGGCCCATGGCTTTGAATGAGTGTCAACGGTTGAATGTTTAATTGTTTTATTAGTTTCAATTTTCAAAGCATCACTCGTGCAGGGGTTGAGGAATTCAAAGCTTTGGCGGTGACCATGTTTGCAAGTATGGGAACAAAAGCAAGCTCATCCGGTCTCAGACAGGCTGGATGCTCTGCACGAGCTCATCGGATGCTACTGCTTTGGCGGCTTTCGAGGTGCCTAAGTGCTATGCGAACGGAATATAATATATTACTCACACGCTTTACCAGATTTTCTTTAAGGGGCTATATGAATTAAAAAAAAAATCCAGCAGCAAAATCATGGACTTGCAAATGAATAAGCAATGTCGATGGAGCTGGGGAAATGCAACAGTTGACATTATCACTTCATCATTTACATTCAGTGGAGTCTCAACTGCGGCACCTTCTGAGAAAGTATGTATAATTGACTTCATAATTTCTCAAAATGCTGGTTTCCGAAGTCTTATATACATAACTAATTTCTACGCATTATCTTTTCCTGGATATTAGAACTGATAACCTCTTTGAGAAGAACCCACAATTTTGGTAAATTTGGACACATGAGAACAGTACCAACCAAATTGCAGACAAAGAGAATCAATATGGAAAGAGACATGGAATTGTCAAAGATTTCATATGTGATAACAACAGAAAGAAAACATTACTTCTTCAAGTTTAGTTTAGTTTTGTGATCATGGTCATGGTTTATTAGATTTTGAAATGCATAAGAGGCTTAGATTATCAACGAACTTGAGAAATCTTGCAAGTGGGTATGAAAACTGGATATATGTGTGAAATTGTCTACAAGTATGTGACAAGGCAGGTAATATATGAAAATTCCCTTCAGACACGGGGCAGTAATGGTTTTATATTTTGAGTATTTCGGGACTTTAGGGCATTGCAAGTGGACTCATAGGCAACCAATTCGTTGATTCAGCCTAATATAACATTATTTTAAGATAATATTTTTATTCTTTTATTAAAAACAATTGACATGTAAGAATCATGTGATTTAAGTAATCAGTAGATAACAAAATAGTATGCCTCGTGATTGCTACTTCTTAGGTGTTGTATTTTCTATAATTGAGCTCGTGAATTTGGGGTTAGATTATTTTATTTGAAATGTTATACGTTCAATTTGGTATTATAAGCCACCAAAAAAATAAAATCTCTGTTAATAATCCTTAGAACATATAGTTAAAGTTCTCAGTTGACACTCTCTATTTTCTTTAGATTATAGATTCAAAACCCAGTAAGAGCAAAATTCTTCTCCCCTCCCATAGGTAAAAATTGTTAAAAAAAATGGAATCCTTGGCGTGATTAAATGTTCTTAAAATCTACATGTTTGTTAATAGATATAAGAAAATGATATTTATATGAATAGAAATTCTCTCTTTCTTTCTGGTGTCCTTATGTATGTTTTAACATTAGACAAATTAGGTTTAAGGTGTAGGGGTAGAGTTTAGTTTTTAGTGTTTATGACTTAAGATTTAGAATTTTGAGTTAAGTTTTAGGGTTTAGTTTTTAGTGTTGAGGCATATACAAAGACACTAAAAAGGGCAAAATTTTTGTTCGATATTATGTACTTTGGTTAGAAAAAACAAGGATTAAATGAAAAATAAGTGCCCAAAGTATATCTCTTTTGAACTTTAGGTGCCTAAAGTATTTTTTTTGTAAAAATAGGTGCCTAAAGTTTTAACCTTTATAATTTAGGTGCCTGGTAGTTAACTACCGTTAAAAAATCCGTTAACCAATAAAAATTAGACACGTGTCATGTTTTAATTTATAATTTCTTTTAATTAACTTTTAATTTTTAATAATTTAAAATTTTTCAAAAGAATCTTGGAATTCTAAAAACTTCTAAAATAGTCCCCAAATCCCTAAATCCTAAAACCTAAAATCTTCATCGCTGCCACAATCGGCCGTCGTCGCCGACCTCACCCTCTCGGACGCCGGACCCAGCAGACCATTTTCCCCAACTCGTCGTCGTCGGAAATTGGCGAACGATGTGCTAGTCGAATGTGAAATAGTCGTTCAATTGGCACATCGTTTGCCAATTTTTGATAACGAAAAGTTGGGGAAAATGGCCAGTTGTGTTCGTTGATCGAAAGGGTGTGGTCGACAATGGCGGTAGTGTTGAAGATTTGATGATTTAGGGTTTTGTTATTTTTAGGGATTTAAGGACTGATTTAAATATTTTTTATTTGAATATTAGGTAAAGTACACCAATGGTCACCAAACTTTTAGGGCGCTTTCATTTTGGTCGCCGAACTTTTAAAATGTTCATTGGGGTCATCCAACTTTTATTTTGCTTTTATTTTGGTCCTTTCCGTTACTTTCCGTTAGAAAATGCTTACGTGGCCTGTTAGTTTTCCTTTTCTTCAAGGGGAAACTATATAAATGGTCACCGAAATTTTAAAACGCTTTCATTTTGGTCATAAAAAATTTAAAACTTTCATTGGAGTCACCCAACACAAAGACATCTATCAAAACAACACCAAACATGATGGCAAACAAGGACGAAATGATGTATGGGCAAAACTACAAATTTTAGGCCCTTATTAGTTTAAATACTAATCAAGTAAGATTTTTGTCCCTCCCGATTTTTATATTTAAAGGTTTAAGAGACTCTTCTCCCGCATAATGTTTGATCCTTTCTCCGTCTCTAATGGCAAAGTAAATTAATGTTTGAACTTAAACATGAGGTGCATCAATTCTGCTTGCATATTCTAGGAAATTTGTGGAACAACTTTTGGATACAACTTTCAAAAGTAAACTAAAATGCTATATTCTTTGTCAATAATTAACCTTAATGTTTTTTTTATCTCTCTTGTACTTATTAACCGTGAAGTAGCTTGAAGATGAGGTTGCATACAATGTGATCAATAGATCAAAATAGTGGTTTACATTACAAACAATATTCAAGAACATGATATTTAAAAAATATTTTATGTTGGTAAATACATCAATCTACACCCTTGAAGTAAAGAAAAACTAACGGGCCACGCCAGCATTTTCTAACAGAAGGTAACATGAGGGACCAAAATGAAAGCAAAATAAAAGTTGGATGACCCCAATGAAAATTTTAAAAGTTCGATGACCAAAATGAAAACTCCCTAAAAGTTTGGCGACCATTGGTGTACTTTACCCTTGAATCATTTTTAGAATTTTGGATTTTTTTAAAAAATAATTTTTAAAGTTTTTTTTTAAAAAAATAATTTTAAAAAATTAATATTTCTGCCATGTGTCGCGTTTCGATTGGGTAACATGTTTTTTAAACGAACAGGCACCTAAAATTAAAACAGTTAAAACTTTAGATACCTAAAATTAAAAAAATATATACTTTGGACACTTAATTTTCATTTAAGCCAAAAAAATATTGATCAAAACCGGTAGATATTATTTTCTCTATAGACCAACATACTTCTTGAATCTATTTATTGTTTAGGAAAGTATACATGCATGGTATTAAAAGTTAGCTGACATCCATTTCAATATACCAAAAACTTTCCTTTTTCTTCCCCCCACCTCCCCACCCGCCATAATCCTAGCGCCGCTCAGATCTGTTTTTCCCTTGGCGGCCAGCTGTCATTTTGGTGTTTGGCCTCCCTCCTTCATCATTTCTAACCTCTTCTTATGATGTAAGTCGAATTTTTTCACCTTTTTCGGTTGATTTTCACTTCTTAAGTTTGATCTGGTATTTTTTATTGGTTTTTCGAACTCTAATCACCACGGTTCAAGTTTGGATACCAATTTTGAAGGAGGGACGATCGGTCCTCTATGTAGGCTCAGAATGGGAAAGAACGAGTGGAGGAGAGGCTCGGTCCCTACCGTTTCTCCTTACTCTCTATTTTTTTCATTTTTGGTTGGATTTTTTTCCGCTTTTGGTTTTGCAGGCTTGATGAATGTTGGTGGAGGTTGTGGTTTTGGCGACTCCTTCCTTCGATGTTCTCTTTGCACGTGGTCGTTGTTTCCTGACGTTACGTCGGGCTCTCATTTGAAGAGGTCTATTCATTCTAATGGAACCTCCTTCGCCGTCTTGGTCAGCCCGGCTCTTGGATCCTACGTCGGTGTCTTTAAAAGCCCTTTTGTGGGTGCTGAAGGTCAGCATTTGTTTCTCGCTTGTGTTGGCTAATGCGACATGTTCCTCCTTTCTCCGCTCGTTCGTGGCGGCTCTTCCCTTTCGCTTTTGGTTATGGGCTTGCCGGTTGCCTTACTTTTTTTCTTTTTTGGATGTATGTTCTTGACTTTTTCAGCCATGGTTGTACGTTTCTTTATGATTTAATGAAGCTTTGCATTTTTTTGTCAAAAAAAGTATACATGCATGGTTATGAATTATTTACATTTTATTTCAATAATCTAAACCCTAGCGCTGCAAATATTTTTTTCTCTCAAAGCTTTTCCTTCTTTTTCTTTTTTCTGGTCTAATCAACGGCGGTATTAGTCTTAATATGATTGCCACCACGTGTGATTCATATTTTTTTTATTTTTATATTTGATTTTCTTTATTTTGTTTTGTTTTTATTCACACATCCTGATGCGTTTATCTCTCATTTGTGGCACGTTTTTTCTGCCTTCACACGTCTCTATCTTATGGAATGTTCTATGAATATTTTTGTGGGTGTTTGGTGTTCGTATAGTGACCTTCACGGCTCTTGTTTCTAATTCATGTTTGTCAATGGTCACAGATAGTTTGATCCCCTTTTGGGTCGTTTGTCGATGTAATCTGCAGCAAATCATCGTTTTTGGAATAGGCGTGAAAGGTGGTTGCTGATTTTGGGGATTTCATCTAGTTCGTGTTTTGATAACTTTCAGGACCCTTCCTACAATGGACCGTAGATATTTTCTTTGGTGCAAAGAGAAAACGTCTGAACTGACTAGTGGAGCTCTTATCTTTTCTTTTTATATTTACAATTTTCTTTTTTTTGTTATTGTTTTTTTTTTGTTTTAAAATCTCTAATATGTTATATTTTTACTGTATTTTTGTTTATCAATAAAACTGTCCGGCTGATGTGTCAACAAAATTCGCCTTAAATCAACTGAAAACTTCATTAAATTTTTATAATGCAATAAGAAAGCTGTACTCATTTTTTTCGGTTTAGTCACTGGTTTTTGATTTACTAGCCAATTAATCTAAATCAGATTTTGTATAGGCTCATTATGAGATGGCTCTCCCAACCCAATTTTTGTCATTCACAATATCAGAATTCGAACCCTTAACCTTATAAAAATATTAATAAATTAATTAAAAATTTAGTAAATAGTATAGATAATAGTAACTTGATTTATTCTATCTCTATTTTAGGAATTATTAAAGTTCAAACTTTAAAACCGCAGCACCAACTTTAGGGGAGTTAAACGTGTGGTATGTTTAGGTGCCGCTAAAAGATTACAAGTCTTGAAATTTATACATAAACTAAAAATATTAGACTTATTGATAATATTTTTAGTTATTTTTTATATTTTTTTATATTTTTTTCAAGTTTGTAAGTATAGATACTTTATTCTAAACTAAAAATTTATTAAAAATTAAATATCAATACGTATAAAATAAATATCAATATTTGAAAAAAAATTAATCAAAAATATTATCAAAAAATCTAACTTTTTATTCATAAATAAAATTTAAAACTTATTTTCTTTTTAACCGTATCCTTACGCGGCACCCCACACCTAACCCCAACGTTAACCTGCAACAAGTCCACGGCATTCCGTGTATTGTCTTAGCATGATCCAGATAAGAGCCAAAGCCTATAAAAATGAGCCACAAAGAGCGTATAACTCACGTGCCAAATCACCTTGGATTCCCCGCTTTGCCAACTCTCTGACAACCAGCAAGCTTCGTCAATAAAATAACTCCACCCTGTCTCATAGCGTTTATTAGATCTGCTTTCTTCGCAGCTCTGCGAGAAACAATTCTTTTGGAATTAAAAAACACGCCTAGGTAAACCGCTGGGTACTTGGGTCTCTTTTTTTCAAAGCTTACTGGCAATGTCGAAGCTCCAACTCCAAATCTTCCCTTTTTTTAATTCAAAAAAGTTGAATAGATAAACTCAACTCAATTTCCAGGCCTATATATACCCTTTTCCCCACTCATCAAACGCAAGCTCAAACCTCTCTCAACTTCTTTATATTGCTTTTTTCACTTCCCCAAGCCAGCAACTTGTCAAAATAAAAAATGGGCTCTTTCGTTGCTCAAATTGTCTTGAAACTTTTTCTTGCGATCTCTCTGTTTCAGATCTCTTCGGCTGGAAGGAAGCTGAGTGAAGTGGTGCAAGACCAGCCTCAGCTCCTGACGTACCACACTGGTCCCCTTCTTTCCGACAAAATTACAGTCAATTTGATTTGGTACGGCAAGTTCAAGCCTTCCGAAAGGGCCATTGTCTCTGATTTCGTTACCTCCCTTTCCTCAACCGTACCGCCTCAAAACAACCAGCCCTCGGTTGCCCAGTGGTGGAAAACTACTGAGAAATACTACCACCTCACATCCAGGAAACTGTCGTTTTCCCTATATTTGGGAAAACAGATACTCGACTAAAACTATTCACTTGGAAAGTCGCTCAAAAACAAACAAATCGTTGAGTTAGCCTCAAAGGGTGACAAAAAGAATGCTATCAACGTCGTCTTAACAGCATCTGATGTTGTTGTTGAAGGGTTTTGCATGAGCCGATGTGGGACTCATGGGTCTGCCTTGGGCTCAATCAGTGGCCACATCAAGGCCTATAAGTACTCCAAATTCGCTTAAATCTGGGTCGGTAACTCCCAAACCCAGTACCCAGGTCAATGTGTCTGGCCCTTCCACCAGACAATCTATGGGCCACAAACCGCACCTTTGATTGCACCAAACAACAATGTGGGTCTCAATTGCATGGTGATCAACTTGGCTAGCCTCTTTGCCGGGACCGTAACGAACCCTTTCGGAAACGGTTACTTCTAGGGCCCAGCGGACGCACCATTAGAGGCTTCATCAGTTTGTCCTGGTGTTTATGGTAAAGGAGCTTACCCTGGCTATGAAGGAAACCTACTTGTAGACGCAACGACCGGTGCTAGCTACAATGCTCATGGTGACAATGGAAAGAAATGTTAGAACTAAAATATATTCAATACGAATATAAACTCAAGATCTGTACATATCAAATGATTAAAAATAAAAACTACATTTGCAGAAGTGTACCTGAATCCATTGATGGAGATTTTCCAAAAAAGGTTTGATCTTCTAAGATGATAGATTACCTCTTGCCACACAACTCTCAGACGGGGAAAAGAGATATGCAAGTTAACCTATATTTCGGGGACCACTACCCTTTATATAAGCTGAATTAAAATAATTTATTAATATTTACAACTCTTCCCCTCATTGAGTTATAAATCTAACTTATGGTATCTACACTTTTAATTCTATGACAATTTAGTACTTATAACATGTGTAACATAATTGGTCACTTAATTACGTGTTAAACTTTATAATAGCAACATACATTATACATATGTGCCCACTATTATTAGATTTTAATCCAACAATCTCCCACTTGGGCAACATATGTTTTCTGACAAATGTACAACCTTATGAGCTCAAAAATTTGCTATAATGTAATAGGTATTCTATAACAATCTCGTCCATCAATTATATCCATATAGGATCAAAGCGATCTTCGCCATATCAATCATGATTGAACCTATCAATGGTCACGTATACAAACATAATCAAATTACATAGATCAATCATGGATGTGTAGCATGGAAATTACATGTAAATGTGAACCGAACATGCATATTTCCAACCGGTCCTCTTTAAACATAAATGAGGTCCTTATCCAAATAAGAAAAGAGTGAATAAACTAAATACTTTATTTATGATCAGAAAATAACCAAATACATAAATGTCTGAAAATAAACATAAACATAAAGTGAACAAATAACAAAGTCACACTCAAACAATAATATCCTCAAATGATGTAACACCCATATAAACAATGTGCTCATGAAAGACCTTGGGTGGTAAACCTTTTGTGAGCGGATTTGCTATCATATAGTTTGTCCCAATGTGTTCTATGGATACTTGTTCACTTTGCACTATTTCTTTCACGACTAGAAACTTTATGTCAATGTGCTTTGACTTAAACAAGCTCCTATTGTTTTTGGAATACAACACTGCTGATTTATTGTCGCAAAATAATTTAAGTGGTCTTTCTATATTCTCCAAAATACGCAGCCCAGTGACAAAATTTCGCAGCCATATTCCATGATTTGATGCCTCATAGCATGCTACAAACTATGCTTCCATAGTGGAAGAAGCTGCAAGTGTCTGTTTGGCACTTTTTCAGGATATAGCTCCACCGGCTAACAAGTAAATATAGCCTGATGTAGATTTTCTACTATCTTGGCATCCAACAAAATCAAAATCCGTATACCCTATGACATCTAAATGATCTGATTTTCTGTATGTGAGCATATAATCTTTTGTTCTATGAAGATACCGCATAACCTTCTTGGCTGCTTTCCAATGGTCCATACCAGGGTTGCTTAATTATCTGTCTAACATCCCAACAATGTACGCAATATCTGAACGCGTACATACCTGAGCATATATTAGACTCCCAATAGCTGATGTATAAGGAATCTTATGCATTTCTTGAATTTTAAGATTACTTTTAGGGCATTGGGCAAGACAAAACTTGTATCCTTTAGTGACAGGGGTATCTATTGGTTTGCTATTTTGCATGTCAAACCTTTTAAGTACTTTATCGATATAGTTCTTTTGTGACAATCCAAGAATACCCCGAGATCGATCTCGATGTATCTGAATTCCTAAAACAAAAGAAGCGTCCACAAGATCTTTCATTTCAAAATGCATAGATAGAAATCTCTTGGTTTCGTGTAATAAGCCTATATCATTCGTGGCAAGCAAAATGTCATCAACATATAAAACTAAAAATATGTACTTACTCCCATTAAACTTGTGATACACAAAATCATCAACAATATTCATTTCAAAACCGAATGAGACAATTACTTGATACCATTGACGAGAAGCTTTCTTGAGTCCATAGATGGATTTTGTTAATTTGCAAACTATATTCTTTGGGTCTCCCGACTCAAAGTTTTCTGGTTGTACCATATAAATTGTTTCTTCAATGTCTCCATTGAGAAACGCAGTCTTAACATCCATGTGATGTAACTTAAAATCAAAATGAGCTACAAGTGTCATGATTGTTCTAAAAGAGTCTTTCGATGAAACTGGAGAGAAAGTCTCTAAAATGTTAATGCCTACTTTTTGAGTATATCCTTAAGCTACAAGACATGCCTTATACCTCTCCACATTACCATTTGCATCTCTTTTGGTTTTAAAAATCCATTTACAACCAATTGGTTTTGCACCTTCAGGTAATGGGACAAGTTCCCAAACTTTATTGTTTTGCATAGATTTATACTCCTCTTGCATGGCATCAATCCACTTTTGAGATTTAATACTTTGCATGGCTTGATGAAAGTTGATTGGATCATCTTCCATCATTCCATTGACATCCTCATTTTCTTGGAGAAACATAATATAATTATCCGGGATAGCATTTCTCATTTCTCTCATGGATCTCTTTAATGGCACTTGTTCTTGAGGTTGCTGAGTTTGTTCTTATAGAACAATTACCTCATACTAAATAGGAGAAGCTGTTCGACATTGTCTTGTTGAGGTTCCAGATTCACTTCTTGGTTGATGATAAGTAAAGAAACTTGAACATCATCAAAAGTGATAGTAAGAACTAAGTTAACACTCAGTTCCTATTCAAAGACAATGTCTTTTACCTTATTTCTCATTCCAAACTCAACATCCTCAAAAAATGTTACAGTTCCCGTCTTAAAAATATTCTTAACCGTGGGATCATAAAATTTATAGCCCCTAAATCGCTCAAAATAACCAATAAAGTAGGTACTTACTATTTTTTAGTCCAATTTCTTTTCATGTGGCCTATAAGGCCTTGCCTCGGCTGGACATCCCCAAATGTGAAAATATTTTATAATGGGCTTTTTACCCACCCTAAGCTCATAATGTGTCTTTTCAGCTGGTTTAGTGGGTACTTTATTCAGAATGTACGCTGCTGTTTTTACTGCTTCTCCCCATAGTGACTCAGGTAAAATAGAATGAACAATCATACTTCTTACCACATCCTTAAGAGTCCTATTACGTTTCTCAACAACACCATTCATACTAGGTGATCCTGGCATGGTGTACTGTGGGACAATACCACATTCCTCTAGGAACTTTGCAAATGGTCTTGAACGTTGTTCACCTGATCTATCATATCTATCGTAGTACTCACCACCGCGATCAGATCGAACTTTCTTAATTCTTTTGTTGAGTTGATTCTCAACTTCAACTTTATAGGATTTGAACACGTCCAAAGACTGTGATTTTTCATGAATGAGATATAGGTACTCATAACGTGAGTAATCGTCTATGAATATTATGAAATATTGTTGACCATTCCAAGATGCCATAGGGAATGGCCCAAAAATATCAGTATGAATTAATTCTAAGACGTCTGTAGAACAATTGGTACCTAATCTCTTAGTTTTGGTCTACTTTCCCTTGATGCAATCAACACAAACATTAACGTATGTGAAGTCAATGGACTCTAAAATACCATTAGACACAAGACGTTCAATCCTACATTTTGATATATGACCTAAGCGTTTATGCCATAATGATGCTGAATTTTCTTTATTTAATTTTTGCTTAGTACCATGTGATTTCATATGCAAGGTTTCATTATAGGATGCAATTGTATCCAACAAATAAAGGTTATCATAAGTATTTAAATAACTGGTTCCAATAATACATGAATTTAAAGACAAAGTAAATTGATTGTTTCCAAATGAACAATAATAACCAAATTTGTCCAACAAAGAAACAGAAACTAAATTCCGCCTAAATGCGGAAAAACAAAAGTTTCTTTCAAATCCAAATAAAAACCCAGTTCCTAATAGCAACTTAAAATGCCCAATTGCTTCCAACTTCCACCGATTTCCCATCGCCCACAAAGATGTTTCTTTCACCATCACTTGGCTTTCGGTAGCTTAGGCAACCCTGCATAGAAATACTTATGTGAGTAGTAGCACCAAAATCTAACCACCAAGTGTTTCTAGATACTGAAGCTAAATTAACCTCAAAACAGACCAGAGTAAGATTCATACCTTTCTTTGCACGCCATGCGTGATATTTGGTACAATCTTTCTTCATGTGTCCAAGCTTGTCACAAAAGAAACAATTATTTGGAACATTCTATTATTTCGTTTGAGCTGGACCCTTAGCAGTTTCATTATGATAATTTATTTTCTTGCCCTTGTCATTAGAGGTAGTAGACAAATGGGTACTTTCAGTTTTCTCACGCTTCAAATTTTCTTCCTCTTGAACACAATGAGAAATGAGCTCATTTAGAGTCCACTTCTCCCTTTGACAATTATAACTAATTTTAAATTGGTTAAATTGTGCATGAAGCGATACCAAAACCATAAGAACGACTAAATCATCAGAAAACTTGATTTTAAGTGCCTTAAGTTTTGAAGCAATGTGAGACATTTCCATAATGTACTCACTTATATTTTATTGACCCTCGTACTTCATAGACATCAAAGAATTCAGAAGTGATGTCATCTCAACCTTATCGTTTTTAACAAAACGTTGCTCAATATTGTCAAGAAAATTCTTAGTCTGAATAATCTCTTCAGATTCCGAGCCCCCAAAGGTTTCCGAAAATATGTATTTCATGATCATTAGACTCATGCGATTAGAACGTTCCCACCTCTCAAAATCCCTTTTTGCATCAGAGGTGTTAGCCGCAGTGAAAGGTGCAAGTTGTTCTTCCTTTAATGCCAGGTCTATGTCCATACAGCCAAGCACTATCAGTAAGTGCATTTTCCATTCCTTGAAATTCATCCCATTAAACATGAGTATAGAATTGACATTAGCAGATATTGTGGCAACAGAAGAACTAGCTAAATATAGAACAAAAGAATAATAAATAAATAAACATGCTCAAACCAATAATTCATAAGTAAACAAATAAATTCAAAATAATGACTAATTCCCTTCAAGATACCAAACACAACATTAATATCAAGTCTTTGGACAATAATATTAACTGTAAGCGGTACTCTTGTTATAGCAATCAAATATTGACAATAAGCTATGTCGAACAACAGGTTAATCTTTGGACTAACGTATTGCACACATAAATTACCTTATAATTGCACACATTTATTACCATAGGTGTTATTTGAAATTCGGCCAAATATTAATTTTCCTTCAGGCCAATTAATAAACGCATGAATTACAAAAAAAACACAAACATCTTGATATTTTAAATAAGTTAATCTACGCAGAAGCGGTCACTTTGGTGACATTGTGTTTCAATTAACCCACTAAAATATTAGGCATATCGAACATGAATTTATCTGTTTCCGAAAATTTATCTTAATACCCAATGATCAAAACTAAAATTTTGATCCAATTGAATTAAATATATATTTTAAATAAAATATATATTTTATAACTTAATAACAGTTTATATCTTTAAAAAAACAGTCTTTAACTTGAATCCATTGATTAAATATACATATGAATCAGCAGCCATAAAAAATGTTAATCAATTGACAAACATCCCAAACATATCGATTAACTTTTGAATTAATTCAATCCTTGAAAAAAAACATGACCAAACAAGCCGATTAACCTTAGAATATATATACCCTAAAAACAACCGAAATTAAATATATAAAATTAGGGTTATTGGAGATAAAGGTTGCCGCAAAGTGACAGAAGCATGAAAACAAGATTTTCAATTGGCGATTTGATAATGCAACCCACAAAAAAGACCTCAATTTCCAATTTGAATCCATTGATGCAACCAACGAAAAAACTCAACAAATTAATCTAAAGATAGTAGATTACATATCGGAAAAAAAAACAGCGATGAAAGATTAATAACCCAAAAAATATAATCTTAATGATTCGACATAACCTGTCTCTGATGCCACTTGTTAGAACTAAAATATATTCAATACGAATATAAACTCAAGATCTGTCCATGTCAAATCATTAAGAATAAAAACTAGATTTGCGGAAGCATACCTGAATCCATTGATGGAGATTTTCCAAAGAGGGTTTGATCTTCCAAGATGATAGATTACCTCTTGCCACATAACTCTCGTACGGGAAAAAGAGATATGCAAGTTAACCTATATCTCGGGGACCACTACCCTTTATATAAGATGAATTAAAACAGTTTATTAATATTTACAACTCTGCCCCTCATTGAGTTATAAATCTAACTTATGGTATCTACACTTTTAATTCCATGACAATTTAGTATCTATAACACGTGTAACATAATTGGTCACTTAATTACGTGTTAAACTTTATAATAGCAGCATACATTATACATATGTGCCCACTATTATTAGATTTTAATCCAATAGGAAATACTTGCTACCTGCTCTGTATGATCCTTCAACATCATCTTGCTCAACTTTGGTCTAACCATTTGAAGCCTCGATGAGCAGAGAAGTGTCAGCTGAATGCACACGGTTTAGGGTTTAATTCTTTCATTTGTTGATTTATTATGCTTATGCGGATAATAAAAATATCAGCAAACTACTTGGGTTTGCTTTGTTCATAATATCGACAATTCTCACTCACTTAGGAGTTTTTGTTCGTGATTCAAATCAATCACCCATATATAAGCTTTACTTCACTAGTCATGTTCATGCTTATAAGCATTTTCTGGTTCTGGACAATTATTCATTCGAGTCCCTTTTTTCCTGTCCTATCCTGGGAAGAGCTAAATGCGACAATCTTTGCTAAAACAGTTTAAACCTTAGACTTGGGCATATCAATATGAATGGAAGTTTAAGGAAGGTTGCCAAAGAATTGGTTTTATTTCTTCGCCAATAACGGTTAAATGGTAAAATGCGAAATAATTTAAGTTTTAGACTTAACATTATTTATTGATACGTCATTTAAATGGTCTAAATTAACGAGAGAAACAATATAAATTATATATTTTTAGGCTCTAAAATACTATTTTTACCATTATCTCAATTTGTTTTTTTTAATTTTTAAAATTTTTAGAGGGACTGTGGCCTCCACCATTTAAGGTAATTTGATTTCGTCACCGACTCAATTAACCGTTTGAACAACCCTAATGACAATAAAAATAGATATTAATTTAATTTATTAATGATTTGTAAATATTTTTTTTTCTTAATTTAAAGGCCGTGGTGCAGTAAATTATTTCAAAGCCATTAAAATATTATGATTAATAAAGTTAATTATATTTTATAATAAAGTTATATTCGTAAAAAAAATCATAACTAAAATGATTTATGATTAATGTTACCTTTCAGCTATGATAAACATGACATGATTAATGGAAAATATGTTGTCAATTATAATTAAATCTCTACCAATAATATCATTGATATTTTGATGGAAACCAAACAAATGCAACCACCACCACCCTACCTAGGAAGAAAAAAAAAAAACACCAAACAGCAAAAACATCTTAAATCATTAAAGGTGCTTATTTATACTCGGCAACACATAACTTGCTACGTGTTCATATTAGACCAAAAACATGACATGTTTCATCGATCGACATTATTATCAGACCCAATATTTGTTTTTAAGTTGTTGTTTCTCTTCAACAATTATGGAACCTTGATATTCCAGCAACTTGCTCTTTTGGAAAATCTAAATCCACCTCCCCAAATTAAAGAAATTATATCATAGGCCGGTTCATCACGTTATTTATGGTCCACCCAATAAAAATTATTTATTTTATTAAATTTTTTCAAATTATTTTTTATTAAGTAAATATACAATTAGTAAAAAATAATTTTTAATTTAATTTATAATAAATTAAAGTGAAAATTTACTTAATTAAAAAATGACATAAAAAATAAAACAAATATTTTTTATTAGTTAAGACTGCCTCTAATATAATTTCTTCCCAAATTGACTTCTACTGCACGCTCCCCAAACACTAGTACGCGTTTTCCACCCCTCACTTGAATTTCGTCATTTTCTTCTCGCCTCTTTGTCTTTATCCACCTTAGTTAGACAAAGCCATAAAAAAATTATAAAAAATTTTGTGGCCTGGCTCCTTCTAGCATCCGTCTCTGCCCTTGAGATGATTTCCCCGTCCGTGTTAAAAACGCAGTGTAACGACAAGAGCGCATAAAGACACGCCCCATCTTCACGCCATAATCCATACGCTTGGCCACATCCCACCGAGCAGCGGCAGCAAGCCGACCATCCCACTCCATGACTTTCACGACAAGTCCCCGACAATCCATCCTCTCCCACGCGTGGGATTTGCCTTAACTCTTTAAACAGACAATAACCCACATTGTCACCAAAGAAAACATATATAAATAGTATTAAGGCACCGACGATCCCTTTGGCTTTCCGACCCTTTCTTTGGTGTTAGTGCCTTAGCCTTTGCCACACAACAAATCTTCAAATGGATACTTGCAATTTAAACTGTTGACTTCATTTTTAGTTTTTAGTGGAGCGTTGATTTACCTATTCTAAATTTGGCCAAACGTAAGGATACTTGTATTTAGGGGTGTTTATTGAGCGAGTCAATCGCGAGTTGAGTAGTGCTCGACTCTTGCTCGTTAAAAAATCTCATTGCTCGTTAAACTCAATAAAATTTTGCTCGACTCGTGCTCGTTGAAAAATTTCGTTGTTCAACTCAACTTGTTGCTCATTAAGCTCGCCAAAATTTTTAACCTTATTTTTTAAAATATAGGTAAAATCTAGTGATACTATTATAACTTAATATAAACATAGAAATTCATAAAAAAAAACGTGAGGTCTGAGGAAATAAATAAACGTACATGTCATGACCAATATAGAGGTAAAGTCGATATTCGAGTGTGAGACTCTTTTAGTTTTTCAACAATCTTCGACGAACAACAAAAGAGATAATGCCTTAAGAATTTTGAGTTTTTAACTGTAAATCGTATTTTTTATATGAGAAATAGAAACTGAAGATTTTCCCCATTTCTACTTTTATACACAAAGTAATAATAAAAGAAAAGTAAAGACTTTAATAAAAAAAAGGAAAGACTCGGTATTATAATATAATTTTTATTAATACAAATAATTTTTTTAATTCTCAATAATACAAAACATTTTAAAAATTTGAAAATAAAATTATATGGGTAAATTATCTAGCAATTTATTGGACTTTTCTAGAGTTTTTTACTAGTATTTAAACTTCTTTGAACGTAATTTTTTAAGGTGGCCACAAAAAAAAATCATAAAATTATTTATAAAAAAAATAACGAGATGCTCACAAACTTATCAAATTGAATTGGACCTTGCTCGACCTGGCTCGCTAAGATCTCTCGAGTCGAGCTCGATTTCAAGTCGAGTCAACTCGAATAGAGCGTTAACCGAATTTTAACCAAGTCGAGCTCGGATTATTTGCGAGCTGCTCAACTCAATAAGCACCTTACTTGTATCACCTTGTTCGTCATACTCAATAATAAAAATATTGATCACATGAAATTGAAAGGAAAAAAAATAAGCTTTGATTCATTGATTTTTAACGCCTCGGTCATGCAGATATATACATATATATTTTTTGAAAATATATGTACATACATATGATTTTACTATATAAACATCAAACATTTTCTCGATAATATGACGGGAATTCTCTACTTGATTTAGATCGGATTAAATACGAAATGTAATTGATGGAAATTGATTTTGGTTTCTTAATTTGAGTTACTAAAGCAATCTGAAAAAAAATGTATACAAATTTGATTATGAAATATATAAAAGTAAGTATTTAATATGTTTATATATAAAGCAATAAAATAGGTTTTTGAACTCGACGAGTCAATCTTTGTTCAAGCAATGAATGGGTAAATATTTTTCTAATTAGAGTTATTTGGCTCGTGAATTTTTTAATTTTAATACAGTTAAAACTAGTTGATTTTTTTGAATGGTCTAAAGATGATTACAATATCAAAACTAGTTAATTTTTTGTACTAAAGAACAGTTTTAAGAAATTAAAAGTAAAAATATTAATCAATTATAATAAAAAACCCTTAAACACTTTATTTATTTTTATTAAATAACCATTCATGAATCATGATGAAGAATAGTTCTCTTTTCTTATTTTAAAATACTACCTAAAATGAGCACCAAAACCACCCTTAAAGAATGGTGCATGTCTCATAATTTGCTTACCTCCCTTCTTATCCTAAACTTATAATATTTACATTAACCAACTCAACTCATGCAAAGAGGCTACGTTTCTTTTATTTTTCTAAATTTGATTCCCTGTTAAGCATAACCTTAGCTCGTATTATGTATTTATTGTTTCTGGGCAACAATAGCTTAAATATTCTGTGGGGATCAGTAAGATAATTGTTATTGTTATATAGTGATGAAGAATATATTAAAGGAATCATATTATGTGTTTTATCATTACATCAAACATTTGTTTATTAACTAACGTTAATATTTGTTGTATTGTTAATGTATATAATTCTATGTATTATCAGTTATCACTAAATTTTATAACGACATATTATCAAAAATCTTATAACAAACTTTACCTAATTTTAATGATATGTCATTATCTAATTCACTCACAACGTATAAAACGATATGTGCGGTCAATAAAATAAATAATATAAAAAAACAAACTCATAATTTAATTTAATCGAACAAAATATTGAACCGCTATCATCTGGCTATTAATAAAACTTAGGGCGACGAGTATCCACCATTAGATTTCAGTTTTAAAACATTTTCACCTCAAAATAAGGCAGTTGGGCCCATCCGCCGGATCAGTCGTTTAAAAGATCACCACTTTATAAAGTTAGCATCCGTGACCACCAACTGTTTGACAAATTGCGACTTTGGAATCGACCCATTTCGATACTTTAATCATTGGATTCAATTCAGGCATCATCTTTAAAAATGCAACGTCTAGAATAAACCACAATGCGAAGAATTATACCTTTGGTTGATAGTAATACTTTAGAAATGAACCTAGCTGGAATGCACCATGAGGTATGTAATGATAGGCATGGGGCCAAACATGAATCGGTGCGTTTGGTAAATACATGTTAATGTTTTAGCCGAACAAAAGTTTGAGTCTCATAAATAATTTTATTTCATGAACAAACTGATTATCCGAAAGTACGATGATTATTATTATTGATGTTATTAAACTCACATGAGATATATAAGTTTGTACATTAATGAAAACGCAAAGGTAAAAAAGCCAATTATTAGCAATTTAGTAGATATCAGCGGCAGATCTATGTTAATTGTTAGGTGGTTATGTGCTTATATTAAACTTTTTAAAGTTCATACTTTTTACTTTAAATTTTTATGAATTAATTTTTAACATTTTTAAATTTTTATTACTTGTACCAACTGTAAAATTTTTATTGACTTGTATCTACTCTCAAAAAATATTTTTAACTTGTACTCATCCTTAAAACTATTTATAGATCACCCGGTAGTTTTTTTTTTGTATGAAGAAAATTTAGTAGTTATTTATTATTACCGTTATCAACCATTTTAAGGACTTTGATTCTACCAAGTAAAGAAAAAGAGAAAATACTGTGTTATGAACGAGTGGCGTTCATTAATCTCCCAGACAACTACCGGACACTGAGATCTAATGAAAGAGGGCGGTGCCATAAACACAAAAAAGGCTCACACTTGATATGAATAATAGAGGGTTCTAGATGCACACAAAAATTCAATGGATTCACAAATACAAAAACTGTTGGGAACTGTGAACTTAATGTAGCGGGGTGGAAGAACCGGTTCTTGGCCAGACCTTCCCTTACTAAAGACGTAACACGAAGGAATAAAAAGTCTCGCCAATTAGTTATTATACACCATTTTTGCGCAAAGGAGTCAACCCTCCATTTAAACCCAACACTTCCCTCTTTTTCACCACCTGTCCCCTCCTTTCTCCTACGCAACGCGTCCCACCTCCATCCTATTTATACTCGCCTCACTGCTTTCCACGTCGCCCAAACCCAATTCAGCTAGTTACTCCATTACTGAAATTTTCATGGCTTCCATGCCTTGCTTTCCACTTCTTTTGCTCCTCTTCTCCTTCTCCTTATCTTTCCCTTCCTCTTCCTCTTCCTCGGCCACCACTCGAAAACTCTCAGCCGTTGAACAACAACCCCTTCTTAAATACCACAATGGTCCCCTCCTTAAGGGTAATATTACTGTTAATCTCATATGGTATGGTAAATTCTTGTCTACGCAGCGTTCCATAATCGTCGACTTCTTAAACTCGCTCAGCTCCCCGAAGACGACGTTGTCCCCCTCGGTCTCCTCGTGGTGGCAAACGACTGGGAAATACAGGGGAGGTTCGACCAGCGTCAGCGTAGGGAAACAAGCGCTTGATGACAAGTACTCTTTAGGCAAGGCTCTTAAAACGTCCCAGCTCAAAGCCTTGGCTTTGAAAGCTGGATACGGACACGGTACTGCGGTCAACGTTGTTTTGACTTCCGTTGACGTGGCGGTCGATGGTTTCTGCATGAGCAGGTGCGGGACACATGGTTCGGTCCGGGTTAAGAAGAGCAGGTTCCCTTACGCTTGGGTGGGTAACTCGGTGAGTCAGTGTCCCGGTTACTGCGCCTGGCCGTTTCATCAACCCGTGTACGGGCCGCAAACACCTCCCTTGGTTGCTCCTAACGGAGACATCGGGGTTGACGGGATGGTGATTAATTTGGCAACGGTTTTGGCGGGAACGGTGATAAACCCGTTCAACAACGGGCACTTTCAAGGGCCAGAAGCGGCGCCACTGGAGGCGGTGAGCGCGTGTACGGGGATATTTGGTAAAGGAGCGTACCCGGGGTATCCAGGAGAGGTTTTGGTGGACAAGACGACGGGGGCTAGCTATAACGCAGTTGGGGTTAACGGGCGTAAGTATTTGCTCCCAGCTATGTGGGATCCCCAAACATCGACCTGCAAAACACTGTTGTGAAGCAAACAAAACTGAAGGTTGTTACTTATGCATGTATATGATGAGCTCTACTATTGTTCTGTATAAACACAGTTTGTAAAATATCGTTAATGAGCTTTTTTATGTTTGGAATATTATTAATTCAAATAAATTTGTATAATCTTTGTTATGGATGGAAATTGTTTGTCACCTTTTAGTGTTTTCGCTTTAAAAAAATTGGTTTAGTGTTTAGAGTTTAGAATTATAGTATATGAAATTAGAGATATGATATATTTTTAGAGGATAAAGTTTAAAATTTAAAATTTATACTTAAAATCTAATTTTTAGTGTTTTTTAATGTTGAAGCATGTAAAAGGAAAATTTTTATTTTTTTTATTTCTCTCGTTCAAACTTCAAATTGGGGTCATTCATAATCATGGGCCACAATAGTTACACATGTGGGCTTACAAAGATGCATGTGTCACGGACTGCATCCAAGAGCCCGAGACTCGTACACACCGAACCGTTTATAGCGATTTTGTTCATCAAATAAATAAAAATTAAATCAACCCAGGTTTAAAGGGATTAAAATCTTGAGACAAAATTTGATACACAATTCGTATAAATTAAAATTTACGCGTGCTTTTTAAATTTAGGGGTTAGGAGTTTAGTTTAGGGTTTAAAGTTTATGGGTTTATGTGGTAAGGTTTATAATTTAAGGTTTAGGGTTTAGAATCTAGGGTGTTAGGGTTAGAGTTTTAGATTTTGAATTTTATAGAAGGGTTGTGTACAAATATTTTACCTGGACTGTGTATCAAAATAAAACTCTAAAATCTTTGTCTACTTAGAATTTTACTTTATAGATAGGATTTTTTACTTCAGTCATTCATTAACTAAACTTTGTGTTCTATTAAGATACAAATGAATGTAAGGGGACTATATAGAGAGAGGTATTTCCACCTCAATTACAATGATTCATCTCTAAAGAGTAAAAATATGAGTACTCGCTCAAATTAGTTTTATCTTTTAATTCATTAAAATAAATAAATTAAAATTAAGAGTGGCAACTTAATTAAAATACAAATAAAATCTTTGAGGAATTAAACATTGAGTATTTGGCTATAAATTTTTGTTTCAAAAATTTTCATCAATTTAAATTGTGACATATGTCACTATATAATTAATGATTAAATTTATTAAATTAAAATTATAGATTAAGTAAGTAACGATGATCAAACATACAATTATACTAATTTCCGTTAGTAGCCACATAATTTTTCAGTAAAAATTCAATAATAAATGTCTTGAATAATATTATTTAAATATTTAAATAATTTATTAATAAAAACAATAGATTAATAATCAAATTATAATCACTCATAGTTAAGTGGTTATTAATATAATTGTTTTTGATCAAATGTTGTTAATATAATTTACCCTTCAGATTTTTTGTATATGTCATGACATAAATGTTTTTTTCAACAAGATCGCTACCGTTGTGTGTCAGCATATATAATCCATGAGAGCTCCCCGACATTAATTCTTAGAATATCGTGTAAAATGTTTTGAATCGAGTATCAATTAGACACCTGGGCAAAAAACAATACAAAACAAAACAAAGTATTAGGTGAAATAAAACAGTTAAAGAGAAATTAATAGAAAATGACAAATTAAAAAAATACAGGAGTTTTATGTATATTTAGACATCTAAATTTAATCCATTATTTATTTAATATAATTTAATCCATATTTTTTTTCATTCAGACGTTTGAGATTATATTTTATTGTTCAAATAGATACTTGAACTTGGTTTATTGGTTTGAATTAGTTTAAAATTACAAGTGTCAACTTGAATCAAAAGTCAATTTTTTATATCAATTTGAATCTAGAAAAATAAGTTCATGAATTTTAAAATCAAGTTTAAGTATCAAATTGGACAAAAAGTTTTGTTACTAAATTGAATTTCAAAACCAAACGCAAACAAAAAAAATGTGTATATAAGGGAAGGGACAATGACCCCAAACTTTTTGGTACAATAATATTTTTAGTCCTTAGTAGTTTAAATCTTATTCAACTTAAGTCATCCTCATTTTCTAGATTTAAATACTAAATAGTTCATACTTTTTTTTTTTTTACAAATACTACTTCTACTTCTACTTCTACCTAGAGGGAAAAGGAGGAGACTTTAGGGGAAAGGATGCTCCTGCTGGGTCTTGAACCCGAGATCTAAACGAAATGGATGGGAGCATGTGAGCAGCTCTGACCAACCGGCCATCAACGCTTGCTCCTAAATAGTTCATACTTATTTGAAGTTAGATAACTTAACTCTTATCGATATTTAATCTTAGTTTCGTCCCGAAGTCAAATTCATATACCAAAATATAAACGCAACTTGGTTTTTAAGTGAATTACAGTTCACGGCGACTAAATTTTTAATTTAATTGATGTTATTATTATTGTAACGTAAAGAGAATATAGATTTGAATACACTTAACCCACACTAACTTATCATAATAAGCAATGATTTTCCCACTGTATAAAAAAATCATAATTTTCATTTCTACGTCCACGTCATACACCTCAACGTGTCACTGTTCTAAACCCTCAAACTTTATACAGTAATAGAGATGTGTTAAGGCAGAGGCCACCCGTATTCCAATGTAAGCTTGCATAGAGAGAGAGACTTAAATCGTGCATGTGTAAAACTGGGCTGTGGCAGATGTGGTCTTGTCAGGTTGACCCAACTCTCTTATTCTCTTCTCCATTACATCATTTTCATGTAACAAATGAATTCGTTAAATTAAAATTTAACAAGAATTCAAATGTTTTATTTTATGCTATTTTTCATGGATCCAAGAACATTTCACCCTTACAATTCGCCTTCAAAAAAGACAAGATGTACTGTGGTTTGAAAGATTTGTCAAAGAAAGTCGAGGAAAACTGAGATTTCCAATACAAATTAGCATTGGAACGAGAAGCTTTGAAAATCCATAGCCATTAGCCGATTGGTCAATCAAAGATGAGACTTATGATAAAACCATTAACAGCCCTTCCCTCTAAAAACCAGTTTTCCCACCCTTCCCCAATCGCTGTTCTTCCTTAAAACGCACACAAAAATATCTAATGTGCTTGCAGCCTTCAGTCACTGTCAACCTTTCATTTTCTGTTCAAAAAGACATAAATACATGGCATGAAACCGATGCCTTTATTATTCCAAATGTGTCATCAACAAACCCGTTTTCGCACTAAAAGCTACCCCTCCACGCCTCCTTCCCTCCTTTCTTATTCGATTTAAGACTGTATATTTTTATATAATTTAAATATGGTCTTATCTAATAATTTAAATTTGATGATTCACCAATTTACCTTATTTAAAAGATTAAGACTTTGAATCTCGACAATCAATTTAACTACAAAGAACTAAAATCTAAATAGCCTCAAAAAATTCATTTTATTAAAGAAATTTCCTTACTTGAAAAAATAATTTAAAAAGTAATAATAATCTCCAGTTGATAAAAATAACAAGTAGGGTTGTAAATGAATCAAACGTTCAGCGAGCCTTTTAGCAAGACGTTCAACAAGAAGTTCGTTTATGTTCGTTTATTTATTAAACGAATGAATATTTACAAGATTTTCAGTTCGTTTAATTAAATGAACGAACACGAACAAATGACTCGTTCGTTCACTTACATTCGTGAACGTTTGGTAATCCGTTCGTTTATGCTCATTTAAATTTATTCACATATATCCATTTATATTTATTATTTTTCATAACAAAAATATTATATTTTTAAAAAATAAATTTATTCACATATGTTCGTTTGCTTACGTTCGTTTAAATTTATTCACATATGTCATTTTATGTTCGTTTATCATTTTAACGAACGAGCATGAATGGACACGAACAAGCTACATTCCTTAACAAACGAACACGAACAAAAAATTATGTTTGTTTAATTGTTCGTGTTCGTGATCGTTCATTTATTCAGTTAAAGTTAAACAAACGAACATGAACATACCCTCGTTCGTGTTCGCTCGGTTTGTTTACAGGCCTAATGACAAGAAAGTTGAATTGATAAATGGATGAGTAGATCAACTATTTTTTTTCTTGTCAAATAGAACGTTTTAAAGAGATAAATACACATGTTATCAAAAGTTCGAACATTTGAGGATTGACCAAAATGATTTTTTTTTTAAATATGAAGGTTGACTCAAATGTAACCTTACCCATAGTTGAGTGACTCAAATGTAACTTTACCCATTTTTGAGTGACTCAAGTGTAATTATTAAAAATTGGATGACCTAAATATAACTTTATTCATAATTGAGTGACTTCCGTGATAGTTTACCCAAAAATTAATGGTGGGTAACAGGTACTTTAATAGATTCTCCCATAGTATATATATTTATAATTATATCCCTTTCTCTTCTCTGTTTTTAACCACATATGGAGTATGTGTTATACTTCATCTTTGCCATTTTTTTTTGTAAGGCTTAAATAAAAATAAGTGTTCAATGTATATTATTTTTTTAACTTTAAGTGCTTAAAGTATTTTTTTTGTAAAAATAGGTGTCGAAAGTTTTAAAAGTTAAAATTATAGATGCCCGGCTGTTAAAAAAAAATCGTTAGCCATTAAAAATGCAACACGTGACATTTTTAATTTCTTTAAATTATTATTTTTTATAATTAAAAATGTTACAAAAAATCTTAAAATTTTAAAACTTTTTAAAATAGTCCCTAAATCCTTAAAAATCCCTAAATTTGAAACCCCAAATTCTCACCGTCGGCCCTTCCCTTTCGGTCGCCGAACTCAGCCGATCATTTCCCCCTACTCACCGTCGTCAAAAACCGGCGAACGGCGTGTCAGCGCGAACGTCAATTTTGTGTTCGACGTTCGGCTGCACGCCGTTCGTCGTTTCCGGCGACGGTGAGCGAGGGGAAATGACCGGCTTGGTCCGGCGACTGGGGGATTTGGGTTTGGGTATTTTAGGGATTTTCGGGGCTGTTTTGAATTTTTTTTGAAGTTTTGAGATTTTTTTAAAAATTGAAAGTTTTTTTATATTTTTTAATTTTAAAAAAATTAATTAAATATGCAATGTATCACTCTTTTATTGTTTAAAAGTTTTTTTAACACTCATTAATTGATAGGCACCTAAAATTATAACTTTAGAAACTTTAAACACTTATTTTTACAAAAAAATATTTTAGATACCTAAAGTTCAAAAAAGATATACTTTGGACATCTATTTTTCATGCTATTTTTGTAACTCCTTGTTTTTACTATTGGTTTCTCTCTTGTTCTTTGATGGGTTGCATTTGATGCCCTTGGTTAGGTGGGTAGATAGACTTGTTTTTGTTGTTTTCTGTACTCTCTTCAGGAGTTACTTTTCTCCTTTAACCCCGGCGTTTCAGACTGATGTACTGGGATTCTTTCGCATGATCCAAATTGCAACAAAGGTGAAGGTAACCCATCTTAGGTTGTTCTTCTTTCTTTCGATTTTATGTTTCTGAATTCGTATTTGTCTGTCATGTTCATGCTGTTTTCCCAGTACGAAAATGAAGCTCACCATTTCTGAGTTGTTTCTTTTAGATCCTAAGTCCATTTTTTTTCAGTTTATTTTACTCTGTTTTTTTATTAACCAGTTAAGAATATTAGTTTTAACCCCTTCAGACAAGTTGTTACTGTACTTTGTTTGATTGCTCCTTTCTTTCACATGTGACATGAATTTTTGCATCACGATCACTTGTTTTTTTTCCTGTACTTTTTGGATCTATAAATTGATTTCATTGTTTTCTTCTATTATACAATAATCACCTCTTTCCTTGCGTGGTGGGTGCAGTATTCAACTCTCAGTTACACTTCTTTCTTTTGTTTGTTTATTCTCTTAAAAAAGATACTTCCTCCGGGTAGATAAAGTTGGTTTACTTATTTCATGTGCTAATTTGCCATTGGTTTTGTGTTTAGTGATTCATCTTCTTCTTTGTGTTGGTAGATTAACCTGAAATTTGCCTTTTCTTTTTAGTTACTAAACAACTTGCTTATTGTGTTTCCCTTGTGCCCACCATTTCCTGAATGAAGAACAGATGGAAGAGCAAAGCGAGTTTCGAAACTGGGATGAACTAATTCCTGATGCACTTGGGTTGATCTTCAACAACTTGTCCCTACAAGAGGTACTAACAGTCATTCCCAGTGTCTGCAAATCCTGGAGGAAGGCTGTCACAGGTCCCTATTGTTGGCAAGAGGTTGACATTGAAGAGTGGAGCAATCGATGTCAGCCCGGCCATCTCGATCGGATGCTTCGAATGCTCATCACCCGAAGCACCGGATCTCTCCGCAAGTTGTGTGTTTCAGGCCTCCACAATGATTCCATTTTCTCCTTCATCACAGAGAAGTATGTGATAAGGTTCCCAATGAGACAATTGTAATGTTTCAAGAAACATATATAACTGATCATTGTTCAATGTAAACTTTTAAGTAATATTGAATTTACTTTTTTTCTTTTTCTTCCTGGCCTTTTGCAAGTGCTGGTGCCCTTCAGTCTTTGCAACTGCGGAGAAGCGAAATGAGTGATTCAATAGTTGAACGAACTGCTGGGAGGCTGTCCACAATCACTGTTTTGGATTTGAGTTACTGTGGCAAAATCGGTGCCCGTGCTCTAGAGGCCATTGGGAAGCATTGTAAACTGCTAGTCGCCCTGTGCCGCAACATGCACCCACAGGATGCAGCAGGCAAGCTCTCGCAGGATGATGAGGCGAATGCCATAGCCGCTTCGATGCCCAGGCTCAAGCACCTCGAGATGGCGTACCATCTTATCAGCACAGGGAGTGTTATGAACATCCTTTCTGGCTGTCCCCAGCTTGACTTTTTGGACTTAAGAGGTTGTTGGGATGTTAAACTCGATAATCAGGTCGTGAAGGAAAATTTTCCGAAATTGAAGGTCTTGGGACCCTATGTCATGGACTACTATGAAATGGATGAATGGGATGATGATTGCTCAGACTACTCCGACAATTCCGAGTATTTGGGTTGGGAGTTTGAAATGGGCGACTACGATGATTACGACATCTACGACGGAATGTGGCACGACGAGGGGAGGTTCGAGGAACTTGAGCTAAGATTCTACGAAGGGAATGGTGAAGATGCAGGATTGTTGGGTTGGCCTCCATCTCCATAGGTTATTTCATTTGCTTGGTTCAATACATAAAATGCTTCTAAATATGAAATCATGTGTTTCTTCTATCGAAATGTATCTCATGCTTCGATGTGAACTTAGTTGTATCTTCTTAATTTTCCCAATCATCTAAAAAAAAGAATGCATTTGTATACATTAACTTTGGATGTTTGTGGCAACTACGCCAGCCTGCCTCCCACTCCACAAGCAAATTGTACGTTCCGTTTTCAATTAGGCTTTTTGTGCGGTTCTCTTCTCGCTCCCCCCCCCCCCCAACTAAACGTTTGTGTTAATCCATCATCGTACTTATTGTGTAGTAGAGTGAAGTTGTTACCCCAACTTCTTTTTCTATTATTCTTCGAAGTTTTTTTAGTTTTAAAACTAATGGAATTAAATACTAATTTCATAAATTTTTTTGTTTAATTATTTTTAAGCTCTTGTTAATTTTAAAATTAACAAACTAATTATTGGTCCTTGGTTTTTGGGGTTTAATTTCGCTTTAAGCCCCCTCTAACTCTTCATTATTTTTGCAAAAATCCATAGAATTATATTAATTAAAAAACAATATTTTTTTGAACAATTTTTACTTAGAGGAGAGAGAATGAGAAATTTGCTCCTAATGAGTTTAGAACCCACAACTTAAGGAAAAGAAAATAGTGTCAACTAAGAGCTTTTATTACTTCTAGAGATTGTTGACAAAAGAACAATATTTTGTTACCATGCACATCATGTACAACTCAGTATAACATCTATACAATCATATTTTTTCATATTTTTTCAAACTGCACAAATTTGACTATTAACAAAAGAGAAAATTTTAATACACAATATGTGTAAATTTTAGTTTACACTTACTTTTTAGTTTTAGGGGTTTAGTTTAGGGTTTAGAGTTTAGGGGCTTGGGTTGTATGATTTAGAATTTAAGGTTTAGTTTTTTATGGTTTAGGTTTAATTTTGATTTATAGTAAAAATAGGCAGGCTTATGTAAAATTTATTTTGCACAGCCTGTGTATCAAATTTAAATCCTTAACAAAATTACTTTTATTAATCTTTTAACTCCTAACAACTTTAATTTTATATACTCCTTTGAAATCCCACCAATAACAACTGAGATTTTTGTGTATTCTTCCAATTCAATAAATAAATGAATCAGACTAAGCATAATATCATTGTCATGAATTATTTACCTTTAAACTTTTGAATGATCTACTAAAATTCATTACTCCAATCACCTAATTCTCTCCCCAAACCACACAACTATATAATCTTTCTCCAAATTCTTTTAGAGCTGGAACATTCCATAAATAAAATAATTTATTGGTTTTTTATCTTCACAACACAAGCTGCAATCATTGTTAGCATCCATTCTCTAGTTCTTTATGTTTGCTTTTATTTATGGTTGATCTATTTTTTTGGAACACAGAGTCTTTATATATAATTAAATTTTTACTATTAATCTATTTTTAAGTGGCATCCAATAATTTTAAATTTTAATATCCAAACTGTATTCTGTTTTTACTTGTCAAACTAACGTTCTCGTTTTGGAAAAATAGATTAAACTACCCAAATAATCATTTGATAGATAATATTTAGTCGAGTCATTTGAGTTTGAAATGTTAAACAGTCAAAAAAATGTTATAAATTGGTTACTTAAATTATTAAAAAAATTATAAAATGATCATCGCCCGTTAATTTTTAAACGAAAAGTTAATGTGACGATTTATAAAATTGACATAATAATCAATTTAATCTTTAATGTTTACAGATTTTTTAGAATTAAATGAAATTTAAATAATATATGATTATTGGGAACTAAATTTATTACTATATTGATTTTTTAATTATAACGTAAAATTTTCATTTTGAAAATATCATATAATAATATTTTTAATACTAGAAATTTTGAATGATATTTTATGGTATTTATATGGATGCCTAACTAAAACTTTAGTTTAAAGAGAACTTATGCAAAATCGGTTTTTTCTTTTCTTTTTATCAGCTAATAATTCCTTTTTTAAATAGTCGACAATATCTGTTTATACATTTTTTAATCTTCTGATAAAACACAAACATTTTCAAACAAAGTTCTTCAAACACAATTTTTTTTAAATGAGTATTATCTTTTTTCCTACTAGAACCGCTTGTTAGGTTATCAGCTAACAGCTTTTTAATGATAGCTAACAAATTCTTAAATAAGACAATGTGCTATTTTTTCGAAGTATTGATACTGATGAATTTATTATTAATAATGGTGATATTAGAGACTTACTAATTAATCGAGTGGTCAAAAATTATTGTTTTATCTTATTTTTGTACGAGTTTGGATCTTAATATTTACTTTGATATATATATATATATATATTTACTTAATTAAAAAATGATGATGATGATAAGTGTCAGATAAAGATTTGGCATTATGGTTTAGTCACATGTAACCATGTGACTTATTGTCCTTTGGATCTTGTTATATGTAATCTAGTACTTCACTATATTCCAAAAGCTCTAATTCACACAATGGCTGGGTCTTGAGAACGGAGATAAGAATTTTTTTTTACTTTTGAGACCGCACGCTAAAGCAAATTAGAAATATTAGTATTTTATTTTTTGAAGTTGTTTTTTTTATTATTTTAATATTTAAAAAGTTTTGAATAAGTTTAATCCTGAAATTTTCAATCGTGATGTATGTTACCAACTTATTTTAATGTTGTAAAAAATAAAGATTTTTCTAAAAAGTATCATATAACGCATAATATATATTAGATTTAAAAAACTTAAAGATCGTAAAAATATATAAAAATACATTTCAAATTTAATATATATTATATGTTTTTGTAAGGGAAAATAAGATAGGTAGCATGTATTATGGTGAAAAATTTAGAGATTAAACTGAATTAAAAAAAATCTTTAGATGCTAAAATGATAATAATGTACAAGTTCAAGAGGTAAAAAATGTTATTTAACTTAAAAATACAAAAAAAAAATCGATTTTTATCTTTAAACTTCACGGAAATTGAAATGTTAGTTTCGTTATTTTAATTTGTAGAATTCAATCTATATATTTTCCTAAATTTAAAGACTTAATCAATTGGATAATATTATTAAACTTTCACATTAATTACTGACTTAAAATTTAATAATTTATGTGCAATGATCTGAGAAATGATCCAAGTACATGAGGGGATTATTCTCTTTCAATAATTTGTGTTTGAATAATATTATCAAAAGAGGATGGATAATGAATATGGGAAGCATAAAATGTTAAAAAAATACAATATATGCAATAAAGCGAAATCTGAAGCTAATTCTTTAGCTAACCAATTGGGTAGAATAAATCAGTCTCTTCCCGATTCTTGTTGATTAAATTATTTAGCTAACCAATTGAAAGCTGCTCACTTTTTTTACTCGTTTTCCTTTATGTCATGAGTTATAAACTCGCAAAGAACACTTTTTTTTTTTTAAGATTTCATTTTTCCTCTACTCTAAATAGAATTAAAATTATATTTAAGATTTGTAAAAAATAAAAACAAATTTATATGGGCTTAGAGTTTTTATGTTTCTGGGCTCGAATTTTTATTGTTACCGACGACTTTTTAATTTATCAATTTTTTATTGTATTCCGACCGTACTTCAAATTTTAATTTTTCCCTCTTGATTTTATTTTAATAAATATGGAGTAACAAATTGTATTGATCTACGTGATAAAATATTCTTAAAACAATATTAGTACATATGAGACATCAAAGTGTTTTAAAAAAAAGTGGATCCATAAAATCTATTAAAATATTCACCAATTAAATTAACTAATAAACGATCAGATGGCACATTCACATTTTCTAAAATTAATTAATTAAAATTTGAGGGCAGGAGCTAGGAACTATCAAAATTTCCATCTATCTGATTTAGTTATTGGTCTTAGTTGAATTCATCGAGTGTCCATTGAAAAAAACTGATGGTTTTTATTATAGGAGACACGAGTTCAAATCGTTGTATCTATAAGGTGTATGCGCATTGTAAAAATGTTAAGAATATGTATGAACCTTATTGGATTGAGACCACGAATGATGCAATAAGCCGGATCCGTCTAATAATTTTTATTACATACAAAATTGGTCCCAACATTAACATGCCTTGTCTATCCCTCACACATATTCCATTTTGCAATAATAAATTGGGTATTTTCGTTTATACTAACAAGCAGCCATTTTCATGTCATTTGATACATTTGAAAACAGAAAATTATAATGAAAAATACTATTTTCATTCATTAAAAATCATATTAGAAGATTACTCACATTCAATACTCTACTTTTTTTCCTACCTATTTCTAGTGCCATGAACTACCCTGCTTTTATCTTAATATTTGATTAGTCACAACATCACTTATAGTGAACCACCACATCAATATCGTTGATTATTATATTAGTACTATAATGATCAACGATAGTTTTTGTCAGTGGGAAAGTAACAACAAATTTTTTCTCAATTTAAGAATCACATGGGTACAAAATAAGTCCAATTGTCATATTGACTTTTTCTTTAAAAGAATGAGATTATCAAGAATCAATGAATCCTTTTAAAAATTTATTTAGTACATCAATTAGGTTAATAATATGTTAAAATAAAATTTAAATTGATTTTTGGTAACTGTGGTGTAATTGGTGGTTTATTTGAATAATAAAACACATTTATAAAAAAATAATTAAATAAATTGATTTTAACGAATGGAGTTCTATGAACTTTCATATAAATAATTTTCGATTTAATGAAGATTAATTTTTTTTTAAAAAAATCTATAATAAGGACAATTTAATAAAATGTTTTTGGGTAAACTACACGAGAGACTATCGATCTTTGGGGTTGGTGTCGAAATAACCACTGATCTTTCAATTTTGTCAAAATGATGACTCAACTATTGATATGGTCCAATATAACCACCAGCCGTTAAAACTTAATGGAGAGGCTGACGTGTCAGTTAACAAAAACTTGTGTAATTACACATTTAGTCCCCACAATTTTCACATTTAATCAATGTAGTCCTAGTTTCAATTTAATAAACTAAATTAATTATTCAATTAGGTGGTGACACGTGTAGTTGGGGGGAATCGAACCCACATTCCCTTAGGTGTAGGAAGAAAGCTTCTAGCACTAGGCTAGGCACATATTTATGACATGAAACACAAAATTTAATATATGAGTTATATGATTGTTAATGCCATGAAAAAATAATTAAATGTGATTTTAGGGGATTCGAACATGACACACTTATGATGCATAAAAACATCTAACCCAAAATTTTATAAACCATAAACCCTAAAAATTTTATAGACCCTATAACCTAAAAATTTTATGAACCCTAAACCCTAAAAATATAATTAGTGCACAATTTAAAAAATTTATAAACCCTAAACCATGAAAATTTTATAAACCATAAACCCTAAAAATATTAATTAAGTTAAAAATCATAAATTGTGCACAAACTATAATTTTTAGGGTTTAGGAATTAGGGTTCATAAAAATTTTAGGGTTTAGAGTTTATAATTTTTAAATCATGCACTAACTATAATTTTCAGGGTTTAGGATTTAGGGTTTAGAGATTTTTTAAATAATGCACTAACTATAATTTTTAGGGTATATGGTTTAGGTCTATTGAAAAGTTAAATCATGTGCTAATTATACTTTTTAGGGTTTAGAGATTACATATTTTTTAGGGTTTAGGAGTTTAGGGCTTATAAATTTTTAGGTTTTAGGGTTAACGGTTTATAAATTTTTAGGGTTTAGAGTTTAGAGATTTTTTAATCACGCATCAACTATAATTTTTAGGGTTTAGAGTTTACATTTTTAGGGTTTATAAAATGTTTAGGATCTAGAGTGTATATTTTTTAGGGTTTATAAATTTTCTAGGGTTTATGGCTTATAATTTTTTTAAATTGTGCACTAACTATATTTTTAGGGTTTAGGGTTTAAAGATTTTTTTAAATCGCGCACAACTATAGTTTTTAGGGTTTATACAAATTTTTAGGGTTTAGGGTTCATAAATTTTTAGGTTTTATGGTCTATAAAATTTTTAGGGTTTAGGGTTTATAAATTTTAGGGTTAGATGTTTTTATGCATCATAAGTGTTTCATGTTCGAATCCCCTAAAATCACATTTAATTCTTTTTTCATGACATTAACAATCATATAACTCATATATTAAATTTTGTGTTTCATGTTATAAATATGTGCCTAGTCCAGTGGTAGAGGCTTTCCCCCTACACCCAAGGGAACGTGGGTTTGCTTTCTCCCAACTACATTTGTGCAGTGCTTTGATTTTTCTCTCCAATAAGGTGGTGACAAATTAATTTAATTAAATAAAAATAGATAAAGTCCTCCAATAAGGTGGTGACACGTGTCACCACCTAATTGAATAATTAATTTATTTTATTAAATTGAAACTAGGACTAAATTGATTAAATGTGAAAATTGCGAGGACTAAATGTGTAATTATACAAGTTTCTGTTAACTGCCACGTCAACCTTTCCGTTAGATTTTAACGGCAAGTGACTATATTGGAACCATATCAATAATTGAGTGGCCATTTTGACAAAATTAAAAGATCAGTGGTTATTTCGACATCAACCCCTAAGATCGGTGGTCTCCCGTATAGTTTACCTAATGTATTTTTAAACAAATTTACAGCCACCAATCAAATGTCATTATTTTATATTTCGACCAAATAAAAAAAGAATTAGTTATTTAACATATAATCCAAATATCTGTTATGTTTAGATGTTTGTTATACATAAAAACCATGTTTAGGTGGCAGAATTTGTTTTAGTTTTTTAATAATTTTTTTTTTTGTTTCTAACTTAGAAATATTCAGTTAAGAGTGTGAATGGAAATATTAAAAAGGGTGGTAGTTGTATTTTTGGTTGGTTGGGACCAAATTACTTTTTGACCGACGGGGTCCACCATTAGTGTCTGTCTGTGACTTTTACTTGTCAGCAGCCCTGTTATTGTTTGGGCCAAAGCCTGTCTCTGCTTCAACTTTTTTTTTTTCCTTCACTTGTTCCACCAATTTCCCAAGATAAATTATACAAAAAATAAATTCGTGTTTTAGCAATAATTTATACACCATGATTTTAATTTATTTATATTTTAAAAAAACTGCCACATATATCAAACAAAAAAATTTGAAAAATGTTTTGATACTCAAGCTGTGTAAACTTTAGTTTACACGTTCTTTTTAGTTTTTAGGGTTTAGGGTTTTAAATTATATGGTTTAGAATTTAAGGTTAATGTTTAAAATTTATGGTATATAATTTATTTTTTTTATAGTTAAAGTTAAAATTTTATGATATGTTTTTATAGTGTAAATATATAAACTTGTGCAAATTTAATTTCACACAATTTGTGTGCAAAAATTTTACCCAAAAAAATTACAAATAAAACTGCAAAGCACTTGTGGTTTACGGTTCTATAAAATTGATGTGTTAAATTTGAATAAAAAGGGTGATAATAGTAGTTGAAATAGTTAGCTCACAATATCTTGCTTCTTTTCATTTTACATAGAATTATTAATTTAACTAATTTTATTTTAGCAGTCACATTTTTTGACTAATTATAGTCAAATAAAGCATAGTAAGATAGACCAACTAGGTCAAAGAACTAGAGAAAATTAATGTACTAAAACCAACTTTTTTTTTTCTAATACGTCATTTACAATAATAAAAATATGTTAATTATTTTCCGATAATTCTAATATATTAAATAAAATTATTATTATTATTATCTTAATTGTTTGAATAACAAAATCATCCTTAAAAAATAGTCTTTTGAACATACTGAACTACTCGATCCATAATTATAAAAACATTCAACAACAATCAATAATTGCATCAAAGACTTGTAGTACACATACATGTATCTAAGTAAGGACATGGTCAAAGGTAATTTCCCATCAATAGTATTTTAAAAAATTCTCAAAACAACTACACATTAACAAACAAAAATACTTTTTGAATTGAAAATTGTTTTTATTATTTTTTATTAAACAATATGGGAAGCAGTGACTTATGGTGGTTTATTCCTTCAGATTTTTACTTGGTAACAAGTTTTTCCGTGGTTAAGGTCAGGACGGAGCCAGTATTTAGAATTAGGGATAAATATTTAAAAGTGACAAGTAATTTATAAATAAATTATTTTTTAAAAATATATATATAAGAGACAATGATAAAAAATTAAGAGATAATTGCCTATTCTCACCCCTTAATAGCTTTGTCCTTAATGCTTATAAAAAGAAAATTATTGTTTTTTAAATACAGTAAAAATAATAATTTTGAATTTTTTTTGAAAATTTAACAAAACCATTCTTAATCAATATGTGTATATATGCAGGACCAGCGAATCCTTTGTAATAATTGTAGTATGTAGAAGGGAATATGCCAAAATCATATGCTCACGTGTGTTTGGGGTTAGGAAGGGTTGAAATTACACGAAGTAGGGAGGGTAGGTGATGTTACTTTTCCCTCCGTCGTCCGGCCTTTGCCTTCCCCCACTCCCAACGACCCAAAAGCCTTAGTAATAAATTTTCCAACCCACCAGAATACTCAACCCAAGACAATGCACACTTTACGTGAGATTGGTGAGGGGTCTTTTGTAATTCTACTATTTTTGACTTTTCCATACTTACCACAAAAATCAATACATTTCATATTTATTAAGAAGCTATTATAGTTGTTTAAATATTTAATATTTTTAATTTATGAGTTGGAAGATGTTCGAGTAATATACTATTTAATATTGAATTAAGTTTAAGTGCCAAATATGAATATGTTGGGTTGACAAATGTAAATTTAATTTTTATTAATAAAATATCGAAAATTTTAAATATTAAATAAAACTATAAGAAAATTAAAATCTTTACCGATACCGAGACCAATAATAATAAAAAGTTAAGTTATCATGATTTTTTTATTTTAAAATGTAATATAATGTTAAGAGAAAAAAATAAATCAATGATTTATTAAATTTATTTTTTTATTAAATGATGAATAACCAAATCTATTTGTCTCTTTCAATGTTGTATTGAGAAAGTCGATTAAAAATGTTAATATTTGTCACCAAACGTATTGAACAAATATTAAATTATTGGGAATGTTTTAGCTTTTAGTGAATTATATTTTTAAATGGGTTAATTGTAAGTATGTGTGATATATATTTTTATTTTGTTAACTAACTTTTCTTTTTCTTTTCGAATGAAAATAGTTATTTTTTTATGTTTTTAGTGCGTTTCTTTCTTACTTTTGGAGCACATTTCGTTTTTTTAGGATTAAATTTGACACTGTCTTTATAGTTGACGTTTACTTGTTTATCTACTCTTGATTTAGATTCTCAAGTTATTTCTCTCGTATTGATATGTGTTCACAATCATCATATTCGTTTTTATATTAGTATTGTTAGTGCTTATCTTTCACAGTCGACAATTGAAAGCCGTCTAATTTTAAACTTTTTAAACATTATAAAAGGTGATTTTAAACAGGTGCAATAAGAGCGATTGCACATGATCACAGAAAATAGAGGGCCCATAAATGTGTCATATTAAATGTTTATATGAAAAAACAAAATATTAATTATTAACTAATAATAAAGAACATGAAAAAAATAAAAATAGTGTACTTTACTACTTCATCACTTTTGAATTATGTTATGCATATTTTTATTTAAAAGTTAACATATCACATGAATTAATAAATATTTAAACTTTTTATATTTTAGGGTCATATTTTATTAAATTGACCCATAAATGTTTAAGCCACTTCTAGTTATTATTTTCATTATTTATGGACTAGTTTACACTCATGGATGATTTTAGAAAAAAAATTGATTGATGTGATCAATTTACTTAAATTTTTTTTATTGAGATTATGAATTTATTTATAAATAACTGCTATTATTAGTTTAAACATATTCTCAGTACGTATAATAACCTTAATTATATTTCATTTATCTCTCTACTTAAATTAGTAAATTGTTGTAACAAGAACATATCCATGAAATACTGCGTTAGGTGAGAGGTAGGGTATTTTTGAGAAGAATACTGTTCCAAATCAATGCTCCTTTCAAGCTTCGGCTTCGCTTGACAGGGGTTTTGGTTCGTTATTGTCCTATTAATTCGTTGGGTCCCAATGGTGGCATTGGGTGTAATTGGGATTTTACCGAATAATTATACTTAGAACCCTTAAAAGAAAAAGAACATGCATGCACGAGTTTTCTACAATTGGCACAAGCGGCTATTTAGTTAGTAGGAGGTAAGTTTGGATAGTGAACATGACCAAAATACCCTCTGTGATTAAAGTCCGAAAACACCCCCAAATCCCAACTACCACACCAAAGCCACGTCTCTACCAGACACCAGCCTGACGCCACCATTTATTTGTTTATTACGTTATTGTCCCTAACGCGACAGACGAAGGAAAAAAAAAAAAAATTCAAAGACTTCAAAGCCATTGCTTTTTTGTCACCCCCACTCTCTCTTATAAAATCCTCCTTAACATTGTCTCTGCGTCTCCAGGTACCTACCAGGCTACCACCTCTCACCAAAAATTATCAAAGCAAAGCCAAACAAAAATGGCTCTCACCAACCCCTCCGTTCTCCCCACCAACTCCATCCTTCAATCTCAGCCGTCATCGCCTTTCTCCAAGGCTAAGCCACTGTCTCTCCTTCGGATCTCTGCCGTCCATTCTTCTGACTCCCCTAAGAACTCCATCGTCTCCGACAAATCCGTCAAGCAGCCTGCTACTGCTCCGCTCGCTGCCACCAAATCTGCCACCGCGTCCTCCGTTTCTCCTCCGCAAAATGCGGTTTCCGGTAAATGGACCGTGGACAGCTGGAAGTCTAAGAAGGCTTTGCAGCTGCCGGAATATCCGGATCAGGCGGAGCTTGAGTCGGTTCTCAGGACTCTGGATGATTTCCCTCCAATTGTCTTTGCTGGAGAGGCTCGGAGTCTGGAGGAGAAGCTCGGGGAAGCCGCTATGGGAAACGCTTTTCTGTTGCAAGGTGGAGATTGCGCTGAGAGTTTCAAAGAGTTCAACGCCAATAACATTCGTGACACTTTCCGGATCCTTCTTCAGATGGGGGCCGTTTTGATGTTCGGTGGTCAAATGCCCGTTATCAAGGTCAAAATTTAAATAAAATTACCTCACAATTTAACATTATTTCCCCCAATTGCTTTTACTTCAGCGTTGGCTTATATTTCTGTTTTTGTTTATTAGGTTGGAAGAATGGCAGGGCAGTTTGCAAAGCCGAGATCGGATCCATTCGAGGAGAAGGATGGAGTGAAGCTGCCGAGCTACAGAGGAGATAATGTCAACGGGGATGCTTTCGATGAAAAGTCAAGGATTCCTGATCCCCATAGAATGATTAGAGCTTATTGTCAATCGGCAGCTACGTTGAATCTTTTGAGAGCTTTTGCCACCGGAGGTTATGCTGCTATGCAAAGAGTTACTCAATGGAATATGGACTTCACCGAACACAGCGAGCAAGGAGATAGGTAAACTATTTTGATCCCGGTTCAATTGACTTACTTTTTTCTGTTTTTGCATGCCTTCATCCTGTATTCAATTTCAACTCTGTTGATATTTTCTTGGACCTTTTAGATGGGGAATTAAGTTGGTGTGATAGGGAAGTCATATGTTCATTTCCTCTTGTTTTGTCATGATCTGTACCTTTAACCACAGGCTGAATATGAATATCCGCTTTGTTGAGATAATAATTTAATTTATTAATCTAAATGTGTCATTTTTATGGATGGCGTCGAGTATTATTGTTGTTAGAGTTTTTCCGAGGTATCCTTGTGTTATTTTTTTTTGTTAAATTTATAATCCACAAGCTTTTAGTTTAGATTTTTACCGGTTGCTTTCTTTATCCTGTGTCTTTGGTGTGTAAATAAATGATAAATTCTAAACTATTACTTTGTCATGGAAGTCACAAGTGGATTTTCCTCTTAGAAGTTAATTTTTTGGACCCTTTTCTGGTACGTGGCAGGTACCGAGAACTAGCAAGCCGTGTGGATGAGGCCCTTGGATTTATGGCTGCAGCTGGACTAACAGTTGACCATCCTATCATGACAACAACAGATTTCTGGACTTCCCATGAGTGCTTGCTCTTGCCGTACGAGCAGTCGCTTACCCGGCTTGATTCTACAACTGGCCGTTACTATGACTGTTCTGCTCATTTCCTATGGGTTGGGGAACGTACAAGACAGTTGGATGGTGCTCATGTTGAGTTTTTGAGAAGAGTTGCTAATCCCCTTGGGATTAAGGTAATAACATGCAAGTGTAATGTTTTCAAATACTCAGTTGTATAACATCTAAGTCTAATGATGCTCAGTCTTTTTTTGTGAACAATTATTTTATTGTTTTAAGTCGGTGGAAATGAGATGACTAACAAGTAGGATATTTGCTACAGGTGAGCGATAAGATGGATCCAAATGAGCTAGTGAAGCTGATCGAGATTTTGAACCCTCAGAACAAACCTGGAAGGATTACGGTGATCACAAGAATGGGTGCTGAGAACATGAGAGTGAAGCTTCCTCATCTAATTAGGTCAGTGCGCGGTTCTGGGCAAATTGTCACTTGGGTCAGTGATCCTATGCACGGAAACACCATCAAGGCTCCTTGCGGTCTCAAAACCCGCCCCTTCGATTCCATAAGGGTATGTTAATCATTACTTAACCTCTTACCTGAACCAATAATTACTGTTAATTCGTTGGTGGCTGTCATTTTGTGTGTAATTCACTTGCCCCTTTGAATTAGGGTCCCCGGAAATTACCGAATCCAGTTAAAACTTCTCATAATAATGTGAAATGACAGACATCTTGTATGGAGATAAGCATGATTTTATTTCACTCTTAGGAGCATTTTAATATGAGAAAACCAAAGTGGTCCATTTGGGTGTCACATTTTGGACTTTCAAAAGTAAAATTATGGCGTTTTCTAGGAAAACAGTTTTGAAGTCAAACATATTATAATGGAGGGGTTAGTGGAATTTGCTCAACTAAGGCAATAAGCTTGCTTTCAACAATGAAGGTTCACTCATTATTGCATTCATAATGTAAATAAATCGAATCAATCATTTGGGTGGTTGCATTTTGTATATTCAAATAAGAAATTATTGCATTTTTCCTGAGGGAGAGTTTTGAAGCCAAATATATTATGGCGGGGTAGGTGAGAAAGGGACTATTTCTTAAAGTTGCTTGGACCAAATTATTAAACGAGATTACTTAAGCATGATTATAATAATTTTAGGTAAGGATTTGTTTTCGCCTGGTAGGTGGTCATATTTCCCCTCTTATGATTTGATTCAAAACACATTTTACAGATTATTTAACCCTCTCTTGATGAGCCTCAATTGAATTTTGATAGCACTTTGAATGATTATGTTGTTTCATTCCTACTTTTATATGGCTGCGAATTATTCAGGTGGAAGTAACCTGTCCAGTTGTTTACTTTCCAATAACTTAACCAATTCACTTCCATTTTGACAGGCTGAAGTGAGAGCTTTCTTTGATGTGCACGAGCAAGAGGGAAGCCATCCCGGAGGTGTTCATCTTGAGATGACAGGCCAAAATGTGACAGAATGCATTGGTGGATCTCGGACCGTTACATTCGATGACTTGGGTTCACGCTACCACACCCACTGTGACCCTCGGCTCAATGCCTCTCAATCACTCGAGCTTGCCTTCATTATTGCAGAGCGCCTTAGAAAGAGGAGGATCAACTCACAGCAACCACTGATCACAGGGCTGTAAAGTGGCGCTCAAGGATCCAGCCACCAACCTTACCAAGATGTTTGTCCCATGTTTTTTTCCATGTTAAGTTGTTACTGGCACTACTAGTATTCTTTTTTTTTTAGTTTGGGGTTCTTGAGTTATGTCCTGTATTGTATGTGTATACTGGAAAAAGAACGTTCGGATTTGAGAAGAATAAAAACATTAAGCTGTGACTGAATTCTAAATTTCAAGAATATTGTGGTCATACACATACAAAAAAGGCAAGAATTGTTGTTTTCAAATGAAAGAAGAAAAAGGGAAAAATATTTGCGTTTTATCTATTAATATTATATTTTAAAACGAATCTATGCAAAATATATGAGCTATGTTTGACAATTAGCGGATAGCTGATAGTAGATTGCTTATAAAATTAACTGATTTGACTAGTTGATTGTATAAAAGTGTTCGGTAAAATTAATTAATAGTTTATAGCTGTAAAATTAACTAATAATTTATACCTGTTTGATTATTTGATCAAACAAAATGACATATAAGGATACGATTATTTTAATACTTATTTGAATAATTTGTTAGTATTAATATTTTGTATATATTAATTAGATTATGAAAATTAATTTTTATTATCATTATTAATAATATACGAACTATGTATATATTAATTTTTTATTTGTGAACTTATCTTTTAATATAATTTTAATAATTATTAAATTTAGATGTATATATTAATTTCTTATTTATGAAATATATTTTAAATTTAATTTTATTAATTATTAAATTTATATATATACATTAATTTCTTATTGATTTTTTTAAATTTTATTAGTTATTCAAATTTATACTATTTAGAGAATTTTTTATAATTATCAAGGACAAAAGAGTTTTTACAAGTCTTTTATTCAAATTTCTAACTCAAAAAGCTCCTAAAATGAGCTTTTTTTTAAATGAGAGATTTTATCTCAATCTGCTATTGCAATTCGCTATTTATTAAACATTAAAATTAGTAAATTTAACTAATTAAACCTTTAAAAATACTTTAAACCTCTAATTTTGGTTCAAAAAGAGCCATTGTATGTGGTCGTCAATGTCTTGTGTGTTTTTTGAACTCCTTGGGAGAAAAAAAAAACTTGTTCAACGTTGGGCTTCAAATGAAGCCGAAATTTTGGGTCTGGCTTAGCAAGAAGATGGCTAAGGAGATCTATACAGAGCATAGAATAAAAATTATTATTATTATTTAGTCGAAATCAGAGTATTGTGTGTTTTATCTATGTGGTATGGTGATTGATAATCAATCTCGTTTTTTAATTATTTACTCGTGTTTTTAAAATTATATTAAATACTTAAATTTAAATTAAACTTTTTAAAATCGAGTTAAACCCATCTTAAATTATTATTTGTATAATCAAGAATTCAAGAAAAGAAATTAAAAAGGAAAAAAGGTAAAGGCAAAGGCGCGTGAGCAAATAACGCGGAGCGAACGGCAAAAGCGCGCGAAGGAAAGAAGTTGGCTACTTGGCAGCAGTCCATGCGTTCTTTGTTTCCGAGCAAACATATTTAAAAGACGACACCAAACCAATTCTTCGCTTAAACTTTCCTTATTTCTTTCTACTATTTCCTGTTTGCTACTTTGCTTCGATTGATCCCTTATTCTCTCCCTTCTTCAATGGAAATGCCTCATCAATCGCACGCTTCTCCGATCAAAGACCGGCGAGCCGACTCACTCGGGGATTTCAAATTTCTCCCCGACGAAGTTATTTGCGCCATCTTAGATTATCTCACTCCTCCAGACCTCGCTCGTCTCGCTTGTGTCAGCAGGTTTTTATTTTTAAATTTAATTCTTTGTCCATGTTCGTCTTTACTTTTCCAAATCCTCTCTTTTGGTAGAAATTTCTTATTTTTTTTCTTTTGGTGCTTGATTCTGTTAGTTTTATGTATATATTCTGCAACGAAGAGCCGCTTTGGATGAGTGTTTGTCTCAAGAAAGAAAATGTTCAAATTCAATACAAAGGCTCCTGGAAAAAGACAACATTACATTTGTATCGTGCTTCTTGCAACTAAGATTTAAATTCTTGATTTCCTTTCTGACTCATTTTTTAGCATCTTCTCTAATTTGTGGGGATTATATTTTATTTTGTAATTCAGAGAGAATATGCCGAACGAGTACATAGAATTTTGTAGAAAACCATTGCAGGTTGATGGTAAATATCCTCGTGCCTTGTTTTACTAGAAACAAATACTTTTTTTTTTGGAAATTATAGTATTGATTTTACTTTTCTTCGTTTTCTTTTGGCTAGGATTTATCTCTCCATTCTTATACAGAAGATTATATAGGTGCCATACTACATTAGATGGGTTTTCTTTTGATGATGGAAATGTCGAAAGAAAAAGAAACATATCCGCTGAACAGTTTCATCGAGAATATGATGGAATTAAACCGGTATGGTATATATTTTTATGTTTGTTTTTATTACTCATGTTGAACTCACTACTTCAAATGACCATAATGGTTTTAGACTTTTACTGCATATTTTTATTTTATCTATTAGACGAATTCAGTTACACCATATTTGTATATATTTTGCTCTTTGTTAATCAGCTATTCTGCATCAGCAACTGTAAATAAGTACTGGCATGCTTTTTGCATGGGTTCTTGCGGATTAACATTTCAGGTTTTGCTTAATGGATTGGCCGATACTTGGCCTGCAAGGAGTAGTTGGACAATTGACCTGCTTGTGGCCAAATATGGAGATATAGCATTCAAGATTTCTTCCTCCTCAAAAATTTCAATGAAATTCAAGGATTATGTATCTTACATGAAACAACAACATGATGAGGATCCTCTTTATATTTTCGATGACAAGGTGAGCCTAAGGTAGTCATAACAGTCGTACCTTTTTTTCCCGTCAGTGCAGGATTATAGTTAATCAGATGGTGACCTTTTTGGAAAGCTTTGGAAGTACTTTGATTGTTTGTCATTGCAGTTTGGAGAATCTGCACCTGGCTTGTTGAAAGATTACACGGTGCCCGAAATATTCCTAGAAGACTTCTTTGATATTTTAGAGAAAGATAGAAGATCTCCATTCCGGTGGCTTGTTATTGGGCCAGCGAGGTCTGGTGCATCTTGGCATGTCGATCCAGCACTTACCAGTGCCTGGAATACTCTTCTTTGTGGTCGTAAAAGGTAATTTGATAAATCACCTCTGTATTCATAAAATGCTTTCATGTTGGTGATTTTGGATTTTACGCAATGTGCCTCAATCAAGTTTAACATAGTACATGTCTGTTCATTGAGGTCATAAGTGAATATCCTTTAGCACATTTATTAAATGTTGACTTTTATACGTTTGACCTTATACCGTTGCATAAGCTGGCTTACAATTTATTTTTGGTTGCATAGGATAGTCTCTTTCGCTGCTTCATTGTAGTTGAAGAGTTGGCATCCAGGATGTAATGTCTTAAAATTTTTGGACAGGTGGGCCTTGTATCCTCCAGGAACAGTTCCATTGGGTGTTACAATGAATGTAGATAACGATGATGGTGATATTAGTGTTGATACTCCATCATCATTGCAGGTATATGGTTCTAATATCCCAGGTCCTGTGTTTTATCTCTTAGTAATCACATTTGCTGGATCCTTCTTTGCCTGTGTACAGTGGTGGCTTGATTTCTATCCACTTCTGGCAAATGAAAACAAGCCAATTGAGTGTACTCAACTGCCTGGGGAAACAATTTTTGTTCCTAGCGGATGGTGGCACTGTGTCCTGAATCTGGAAACAACCATTGCCGTGACACAAAATTTTGTGAATTCTAGAAACTTCGAATTTGTATGTCTAGATATGGCTCCAGGTTACTGTCATAGAGGAGTTTCTCGTGCTGGTTTGCTTGCTCTTGATGAAGACAGTTTAGAGATCATCGAGAAGAACATGGCCAATATAAAAGACAATTTTAAGTGCTTAGACCAGACAAAGAAAAAGAAAAATGTCAGAATTCTAAGGTCTCAAGACAGTGAAAATGGAAAAGAAACTGTAGATGAAAGCTATATTTTATCGGAACACGGTTTTTCTTATGATATAAATTACTTGGCCATGTTTCGGAATAGTGAGCTGGACCACTTTAGTTCTCCATGGAACTTGGACAATTCCATAGGGCCACGAGATTTGAGAGAATGGCTGTCCAAGCTTTGGCTCGGAAATCCAGGCATGTGAGAGATGATTTGGAAGGTATGCCACATTTCTTGCACAAGGAGTATCTTCTTCCAATCAGGCCAGTCTATTTTCATCATCTTCTTCTTTTTCCCTTTCCATGCATGAGTTGACTAAGCAAAGTACACACGTTTTATGAGAGATTAACCAGGCATATGCTTAAAAGATATTCTGTCTTAAAATAAACCACAAACTGTTGAAAAAGACAAATAGAAACCCTCAGATTTTATAGAAGATTTTCTTGATAAGGATAATTATGTCTGGCAGGTTTTCTTCTCTCGCAAACACTCTCTATGGTGTTTACTAGATATTTATCTCTTGTTCTTGCCTTGT
>JAGYYJ010000874.1:0-106888 GCA_019671005.1 Hibiscus mutabilis | reverse complement strand
AATAACAAGGATATAATAGTTTGAGATTAAAAATTATTGCTTCCCACTTCCATAATATTACAATATTTTAACGTTATGAAAAAAAACGATAGTATAAGTTTTGTTTAAGATAAAAGTTTGCATGTGATGCACATTGAAGCATATAATAAGAAAGAGTATTAAAATTGAAAGATTAAATTCGCGCGTATTATACGTCGGTTGAATTAAATTAAAATATAAAGTTTTTATAGAAAACATATTAATGAACGACTCCCCTTGATATTTGATTACTGAGTGTTAAGGATATAATTAAGTGTGGGAAGTGAATGAAGCAACAGTTAAGGATATAATTTTGTCGGTTAAGAAACGAGATTGGCAGGTCGTGTTTAACGACGGCACTCTGCATTTCATTTTTTAAAAATTGAAACAAAACCATGTGTTTAGAGTTTTTTAAACAACAAAGACACTTTGAAAGAAGCTTCTCTAGGCTACAGGCAGCAGGGCTACATATGAACAGAGGAAAGGGGACAAAAAATTGAAACATGTGTGTATCCATAGCTACTAAGTCCTAACCTTTGTCAAGCCTGGCTGTTGTCTGAAATGTCCGACCAAAGAAACAACGACACATGCGATTACAGCTGAAACAAAAACAATTAGAGATGGAACATGATACAGATAACGCTGGTCAGTCTGAAACCAGGCGTTTGATTGATGCGGTCGATCAAATCCGATGTGGAATGTCTTCAAAACGTTGCCTGACTACTTTTGCTGGCTATTAGGGATGAAAATGCAGCGGCCCAATCTTGTCTGGTAGATTTAGGCACCGGTTCATTGCCGAGGACAGCAGTCCAGTTGTCCGCACGGGCATCGGTCAATAACCAATCAACTTTATCTGGCACATTAACGAAATCAAAGTTCAACGGCTTCGGTTTTTTATTAGACTTCTTCTGTTTGTTGCCAGGAGAGTTCTCTGTAGACTGCAGAACACAATTCAAGCATTCACCGAAAGCCAGGGGGGAATAAGAAGTAAAGAATCAGACAAATATTAAGCATTTTCAACCAAAATGGATTTTATTCCCGACTTACAAGTCCTTCACTGCTGGAAGCCTCGGATCCTTTCTTCCGTTTAGGTTGGGGAGATCCAGTTTCTAGAAAGTAAAGAACTTCTTTCTTAGATCTGAATCTTCGGCCCGACGATGGTTCGAAGTAATACTGTAGAAAAAAAATGTTATCATGTATGTACTATCACCGCAATGCAATTATCTCACTACATGAAAACATGTGAAATATATTCAAATACAGCATAAATGAAATGAAAATTCCCATGTTCCATAATTTTCTATAACCCTCTAAAGCCACAAAAAAAAAACTAGTCCTCGAACAATACAGCATTCCCCAAAGTCAAATCCATATTACTGCTACTGAGATATTCATTCACCGGATTTCGTAAAATGCATTTCGTTGCAGCGGTAGAAAGAGGATGAAAGCTCTTATATGTCTTTATGCAACACCAACATTTAGCCTCTCTATGTGCCGGCGGGGCATAAAGTTTATGTCAATCAATTGAGTTTGAATAAATTTCTTTCAAAACAAATGCTTCCATACCCCAATGTTAAGTGTTAAAGAGATCAATAACCTTAAGATGTCTACACATTACAACAACTAATCAAACATTTGGTTTGGCTAAGCTTGATAATAGAATCCATGTACAAGAAAGAAAGTTAAGGGCGATTTAAATCAAAGTTTGCAAATCTATGAACCCTAGAAGTTGATCTAGCTCTAGGTACCAATCCGATGGCTAAGATTGAGAGATGTAATGATGTCTAATGGAAAACAACACTGGCACCAGCTAGTACCGGCATTTCTAACAGCAAAACAAGGATTTAAGCTACTAAATTTAAAAGACAATCAATGCACACTTAGATATCAAATAGTCTTCGGAAACCAAAAGGAAAATTTCAAAAACTAAGATTAAACTTAGCTGAAAATCGATGTAATGTTAGAGATGAGACTCAAACCCTATCAACTAGTCCAGCAGTGGCACCGGAGCTCCGAACTCTGTCTTCGATCAACCATCCAGGCGGCAACCAAGATTCGGGAGCCACTACGCGCCGCTTCGACTTAGGATCTGCCGAAGACGAAGAGTTGAGCGGGCCGGCTGCCGATGTATCCGGTTGGGAGCCTTTCGGAATCGAACAGTTACGAGTTCTGGTGGGGTCAGGCGATTGGCTTTGGCCGTTGGCGTCTATGAAAGCCCCGGGTTTGAGAAGCGGATCGGAAGGCAAATCGGTCGGAGAGGGTTGATCCGGGTCTGACATTGCTCAGAAGAATGAGCTGAAAGTTCCTTTTTTATGTTTTGGGAAGAAAATAGAAGGGTAAGTAGAAGCATGTTGGATTCTACCTATAACGCCGTGAAAACATTGCCGTTAATTTCTATTACGTGTCAGCTGTACTATGTAATCAAATTGCCGTTAAGATTAATAAAATTATTATTTTTTTAAAAAAATATATTTTAATACACAAACTTTTATATATAAACTATAAAATTTAAAACATAAATCTTTAGTCTTAACACCGTAAAACCTTAAACCCTCAATTTTAATCACAAACCTTAAATTTTACGTCGTACAATCTAAACCCTAAACTTTAAACCACAACCTAAATCTTTAAACCCTAGAATTAAAAGGTTTAGCATCAAAGTATTTTCCTTTTAAGAAACATACAAAATTCATAACTTGAATATAATTTTTAGGGTTATATTTTGATACACAAGTTGCGTAAAAAAATTATACAACCCTTCATATTTAAATTATAAAAATTTAAAACCTAAATTCTTAACCCTCTCGCCCTAAACCTAAACCCAAACCCAAACCCTAAACTCTAAATTCTAATAACAAATCAATTTCTACCCGTACAACCTAACCTCCTAAATCCTAAAGGCTTATGTACACTACACAAGCTTTTGTATCAACATATTTTTCCTAGTTTTTATATTACTTTTCAGGATTTTGTTTTTATTTATATTATTTTAGCTAGTATTATTATGTAGGATGTGAATATTTGAATTTGGACTTTAAAGATGGTATAAATTAATAGTTAAAACACTCAAAATATAATATTTATAATTATTATTTAACTCTATAAATTTGTTAAATGTTTTATTTAACAATTAATTTGAAATTTCATACATTATTTTAGATTTAACAAATTTATGTTCTTATTATATATATATGATTTTTTGAATATATATATATATATCATTTTAATCATTCACATATCAAATGAATCACGAATCCAAATTTTATGCCTATGTATTAAAATCATAATCTGATGATTAAAAGTTGAAGAAAATAAAAGTTTTATGTTTAAAAAGTAATATTGGATAAAATAATTTTACTGATCAAAATTTAATTTAAATAGTATACATTTCATTAAAAAATATTTAATGAATTTCAGTTCACTATCTCATATTGATTCTCTGGTCAAGTAGACTGATGATAAAATAGTATAATTTTCAACAATACTAAGTCAAAATTTCAGAAGCATTATAATAGGATATAAAGTGGTTTTTTCCCCATTTTTTTGGTCATTGACAGCAAGGTGAATGAACAATCTTACTCTTACTTACCATAACAACCATTGATTCAATAGTAGAAATCAACAAGTTCTTTCATGAAACAATAACTGTCAACCCCTGCAAATCTTTCCTTTCATCTAAGGAGAAGGCGATTAATCCGAAAAGAAAAATTGAATTTCAAGCCCCTTCTCGTGCTTGTTTTTATTGCCTTTAATCTTGCATCGCTGCCTGCGAGTTAAGCTCAGCAAACCTCATGCCTTCAAGAACTTCTCAGCGCATCGCATCACACAGGTTTCCTCTTGCTTCTGCAACGTCTTGCGAGTGAAGTTATCAACACAATCGGTGAAGCATCTCTCCACCAGTGAATTGTACATTCTCAAACTGGACATCAATTAAAGAAATAATCAAGTAAATAGATATCTACTAACTCTAAAATCAATGCTGGCTAAGGGGAATTGGCACTTTAAAAACTTCAAGTACATGGAAATATGGAGAATGTATGCAACCCCTTCCATCCCGAATCCACCCCGCCTGACTTTATTTCTTCTCTAATGCTGTACAAAAGATATCCGTCACTGCGTTAACAATACCAATAACCATCAACAGTTCCCCAAACGCAACGCCGTAAGCTATCAGAAACAAAAAATCTAAAAAGGAAATGAAATAGAATTGAAATAAGTACATGAAAAATACTGTGACAATATCGAATCAGCTACCAACTCCAATCCGTCCGACCCTCCCCAGTTCTTTATTTCTTCCCTAATCCTGTACAAAAGATATCTGTATCAACATCAACGATGCCGATAAGTCTAAATATATCAATGACATAACCATAAGCTATAGAAACAAAAAAAGATCAAAAAGGAAAAGAAAATAAAATAAAATTGGAGCAAGTTCATTATGTAAGGGAAAAGCTAGTATTGATTTAAGCATCTAAAGATCAATCAAGGTGATCACGCTTCGTTTTTCCTTAATTACCATAATTGAAACCTATAAATCTAAAACCGGTACCCTAGTAAGTGTAACCTTTACCGACGATTACTCGAATCCATGTAATATAGCTATAATCCAAGAGAATTAAGCGTCACAACCACCAATAATCCATCCTATGAAAGCAAATCCAATGAAATACTAAGGCATCATCAAAAAGGACTTCAAAATATAGAAATTTAGTTCCCAAAACGTCCAGAGACAACATCAAAAAATGCTGCACTGGTTTTAAGGAGAACAACTCTTTAGCTTCTCATTAGATCAAAACACCCAAATTTGAAATTGGGAATCTGCATTGCTCACTATCTGTAGAAGCTAATAGTAAAGGGAAACAAAGGGGGCCCTAAGGATCATAAACCCCAAATCATCTTACAGTAACTCTATTTCTTAAAAAACAATAAGAAGGGAAAGAGAGTGGATCACCTATCACGAAGCTGGAGATGGTCAATCATGGCGGGCATTATGTTCTTATCTTCTTCAGGGAGACCATCGAGCGCTGCTAACACGTTCTTGTCCATACGGGATCCTATCTTTTCCAATCAAATTTCGTTTTTTTTAGAATTTCCCCCTTTTTTGATCGTTTTGAGACGGGAAATTAGGTAAAAATGGGGGGTTAGAAAAAAATTTGGAAAATAGGTGCGTTGGAAAAAATTTAAAAATTGATGCCATTTTTTATAGTGCTAGGAAAAACAATTATTGCATGAGCCTTTTTGATCAAAAAAAATATTTTAAAAAATAGATAACGACTCACGTTCGGCTGCATTTTTTTGACTAAAAATATTAAAAAATATAGAACAACTCCTGCAGTAGTCGTTCTCAGCCGATACTGTAAAAAATGCCATAGATTTTAAAAAAAAATTTAACATATCCTATATATCAAATTTTATCCGTTTAAACTACAGATATTTCTAATCTGTTTTAAACAAAATGGAATTTAAATTAAAATAAATCTTGTGTAATTATACTTGATGAAACTCAAATCGAAGATCTAGAAAATGAAATCCCAATTAGTTATTAAACAATATTGAATTTCTTTTTAAACCCATTTAAAATATCTTGAAAACATTAAATTTGAACAAAAGTTTGAGATATTGTTATCATGTTAACTAATAATTAAGTTAAATGGGCGGGATTAAGAGTTTAAAATGAGGGGGGGGGGGAACCCAGAGGTTAGTCAACGACTGTTATATTAACAGAATGAGAGGGTATTTATCTCAAGTAATTACATAGACCACCCTTTGATTAGTACATTATTTTTAGGAGAAATCTTTGATTAGTACATTAAAAATCTATTGTCTTGCTTTAATTTGCATTTACTAATGTAACATAACCCCACGTGACTAATAGCACATTAGAATTTCACCTACAACTCATTTACTACAATCTTCGAATTACCTAATCACTATATACACACATACAGTTCTACGTAAACGCAGGGAATAGAGAGAATTCAAGCTTTGCAAAGTCAGTCTTGAATGGCCTGACGTATGGCGTGGTTCGGGGTAAGATGCAAATGACTCAACTTCAAATTCGTCATCGGTGAAGTTTCACGGCCATTTTCCAGCCAGCCACGCAAGGCTTCTCCTTCATACGTTAATCCATCCGCCGCCACTTGAGGGTCATGCATTATTTCCTGTAATAAGAAAGAACATATTAGATGCCGGTCGGACATGACATGACGGACGCATAGTTTGGCATCGCAAATGGAAGAGTCGTGAATTACTACAATTAGGTGCAAAGCAGTCTAGGCTGCAAAGAGTTTCAGCGCCATTAGTGAGTACTAAAAACAGTCCAATGGAGCCACATATATGAACTTTTAAGACACTTTACCTGAAGGATGGGCATAAAAAGAAACACGGAACTGGCCGCTCCTCGGTGAGGTGCAACTGCCCCAATTCCCTCACCAGAGATGGTTTTAGATCAGGCCGAACCCTACCGTACGATTCACAGCATTGCAGCCCTAGATCAACCAAACGCCTTGCCACAAACATAGGCCATTCTCCAGCTGATTTATCAAGAATCGAAGCGAATTTACCACTTGACACAGCTCTCCGCACCTCACCAGCTAACCCAATTGGTGGCCTCCCTGTGAGTATCTGTAGAATGATCAACCCAAAGGCATAAACATCGGACTTGGGAATCAAGACACCAATCCTCTGAAATTCTGGATCCGAATATGGAAAAGAACCCTTTGGCTCAGTAGTACGACGGAAACTTGGGCAATATAGATTATCCTCTGTTACCAACCTCGAGATACCAAAATCACATATCTTGCAGCTTAGTTCTGAATCGAGAAGAATGTTTTCAGGTTTTAAATCGCCATGGACTATCTTTTCAGGTTTGGTAGAGTGCAAAAAGCAAAGAGCACTAGAGATTTCAGCTACTATCCGTGCTCGGATCTTCCAGGTCAAGGGTGAAATACTTGTTTTCTTGAAAAGCCGGTCTTGAAGACTTCCGTTGGGCAAGTATTCATAAACTAGGGACCAGGCTTCAGGGCATACACCAAGCAGAGTCACCAGATGAGGATGTTGTAATTTGCTGAGAACTTGAGCCTGCACCACAAGCGTAAAAACATACAATAAAATTCAGTTTTCCATCATGCTGTGAACTAACCCCATCCAGATTCCAGATTCCAGATTCGTGGGAGAGAAGGAAAAATAAGAGTAAGCAAATGCTGAAACAGTGGCATATAAAAAAAATCAATATTAACTTGTTCCAATTCTCAGAGAGAAAACAATTATACTGCAAAAGAGAAAGAGCGGTATGCCAACCTCCTGTTGAAACTCGGATTGCCCTTGCATGTTATGTGGATACAGCTTCTTTATGGCAACAGTTCTACCCAGCATTTCCCCCCTTGTAAACACAACCATGTCCTCCCTTTCCGATTTTGAAGCTTTCGGAGAAATTGCATGTTGCAGTTTGGACATCTGCCAATGTAAATTCAGCTAACGCAGGAAAATCTTCAACAATACCAATGAAACCTTTACAAGTAGCGGCTCCAGCTTGCCCAAGATTTCTCCAACGTTCTAGCCAGCGAACTGCTTCCAGTTTTTGCGTCTGATTCTCTGCTTTTCCTCTCGCAGAGTTGCAATGGATGCTTGGATTAGTTTCAATTCTCCAGAAGCTTCATCATGTTTATGATTTGCTTCTTGTGCGCACATGTTTAGCAGGGCAACATTTCTCATGGTCCTCTGTAGCTCTTGTGTTACTTCTTCTTTCTCCTTTATGAACTTTTCTTGTTCTCGCACAGTATTTCTAAGGGCTTCCTCAGCTTCCTCTCTAAGTTTGACTTCATGAAGACGGGCAGATTCAAAATCTTTGATCTGAAAAAAGAATACTTTTAGAAGAACATCCGAGAAATCCAAAACTTCAACCATACTCATATTAGCATCATTATCATCATGCGTCGCAATTAAGTAGAAATTGTAGAAGCCAATAGAAAATGTGTAACCTCCGGTGAAGTATAGATATATCTACCTTGTTGATAGCTTTCATAGCTTCTAATTCCAATTTTTGGCATTCCAATGACTCTGCTACTATTGCATTCCTTGATGCCTTAGCTTCCGAAATCGCTTCTTTGATCCGAATGGATAGAATTTCATCCTCATCCTTTGAATAAGAATCAAAAGATAATCTCATTTCAGAAGAAGCACGCTCGGAGCCAGTAGTATAACTTAGGCTAGACGAAAACTGAGAGTAGTTGGGAGAATATCTAGCGGAGAAGCTAGATCTGCTTGGTGAAAGAGACATCTCCATATAAGCTGGTTCGCGCTCAGTCAATTGAGCACTTGAAACAAATGTTATACTTCTAGAAGATACAGAATGAAAATCTTCAGGGTGGACTAACAAAGCACCATTACGATGTGGTAGTGAGTTAAACCTCAACATTTGTTCAGCGGCAGTCACTCCACCAGCTGGTTGAAACGAACACGGTTCCTCTGAGGCTTCCCTCGTCCACACGAGTTTTCCTTTGTCGATAAACCATATATCACAAAAGCATGGAGCTTTTTAGGCAGCATAACTTGCTTTGCAGGAACTCTTTTTCGTCCTTGTGCAACTGTATTAAACCGTTAAGATTCTATTCAAAGATACCAAGAAAAAGTACTTCTAATATCATTGAAAACGGACTGATCTAAAAGTCAGGGTGAAGAATATTCAAACGAACACAACGAGGACAGAATGTAAGTAATCTATTATTTGTTCGAAATGGGAGGAGAGATGAAAGATTGATAAACATTTGTGCTATCCTATATTGCTACAGGCAATTCATTTTTCTAGAAGCACCGATGTTCAACATCCGTGTCCAATACATACTGGAAAAAGAACACACCCATGTCGACACTCGCACCCAATTCTAGGTAACATGGGTGCTATGAGAAAAATAAGTCTACATATTGGACTTAACATGCAACATTGAAGTTCTATAGTTTTACGAAAAGTAGAAGAGTCTTGGACATTAAAGACTTACTTTTCCGGTATAGCTCCCATAACAAGGTTCCTAATTTTGTGTCTCTTAACCAGTTCTACAATCTCTTTATGAACCTGGTCAGCTTCAATGGTGATAATGCTTATATTGACCTGCAGAGTGAATGCTTTGAAGATGAAGCTCCACTAAATCATGTAACACAGCAAAGATATTAATTTTCTTCTTAAGTTCAAACCTATAGTCACATGAGAGTGAGTGAATGAGTGGCAGATGAAAGAATGTTTGCAATAGCAAGAAATTCGGATTTCGTATTCAACTCTCAATCATACTCAGCTCATGGATATCTTGTAAGCTGCATATCGTAGACTCTATGTTGGTCCTAGACTTTTTTTTTTTATTAAAACAACTATGTCCGGCACGTTTTCGGACTTGTTTACCGGACTTGACTCCCATAGCCAAGTCCGGGACACACATGACTCTAGAAAAGAAAGAGATTCTAAACCTTTAATTTGTGGCCGAAACTGGAGTAATTTGCCAAAAGCTTCTGCAACTCTTCCTTCTCCTCCTTCCTATATGCAGAAACGACTTGACCATTGGCTTGACTTGCGGGTAGTTTCCCCACTGCCAAATTATAAACTCCAATAACATATAATTAATTAACCAAGACATTACATGAAACCAGTTATTCATTAAAATACCCGAAGGGGTTTCTAACAGACAAACAAAAGAAACCATAAACAAATTCATAGTACAAATCGAAATTCTAACAGACAAACAAAAGAAACCATAAACAAATTCATAGTACAAATCGAAATTCTAACAGACAAAAAATAGGAAACAGCAAGAAGAGAGAGAGAGGTTTTTACATAAAGTGGGGATCAGTGGAGAAGGCTGATGAACATGGAGCAAACAAATATCTTTACCGCCAAACTGCCTCAACGTCCAATGTAATAAATTAACCGCTTTCTCAACCGATTTTCCCACCGCTACGAAGACTTTGTCTTTCTCCTCAGCTTCAAAGCCTCCGGTTTCTTCTGCTGATTCCGGGAACCAGGTACTCGCCGGACAGTCAACTCGTCGCTTGAAACTCGGCCCTGAAATGGGCTCTCGGGTTGGATCCGGGTGAGTGGGGTTGAGAAGCTCCACTTTGTTTGAGAAAATGAGAAATTCACTGGTATTATTTTAATTTATTTTCCACTCCAAGGAGTCTTTTCATTTGACTATGTTTCTGTAATTGGGATGAACAAATTTAAAAGATTCTCCATTTTTTTTTCTGGGTTACAATTTCTGCGAATGAAGGATGGAGGGAGGCCTGACTTTTTGGTTAGCTTAAGAGACAGACGGGGATAGTTGGAATATCAAGGAAAATATGTGTTGAATTAATTATTTTTATTTGATTTTTTCAACGAATTGTTAAATTTGTTTATTTGTAAATATTAACCTTTGAAATTATTTAAGCTGCTTATACAGTACAGTAACATTTAAGTTTGATTTTTTATATTTAATTTAAACTTATAATCTAATATTAGTTGAAAATTAAATTAAGATTTTTGTGACGTTTTCTTGGATTGTGAATCACACGTCATTTATATTTTAGTTCCATTAATATTATTGATATTTATAATATTTCAAAAAATATAAATTTTAAACATATAATAAACTTAAAATTATACGTAATTTAACCTTTTTAGACTTAAAGCTCAGGGGATCATTACCGCGAGGAGAGCCCATGACTAAAATTTTGATAAAAAATATTGGAATTTATTATCTATAATCTATTTTTATATAAAAAAGTTGGGTTATATTATTCCCTTATTGGAAATGAAAAAAAAACAAAATAAAAAAGGTATAACATTCTATAACTTTTCGTAGGTAAATAATAATATTAATAAATCTTACTAATATTTTAATATTTACCAACATAATTAGTCAATAATAATTTAATCCATAGACCATTAGCTACCCGTCCGCTTTTTCATTGATGAAGTAGGTAAGCAGTAACTGAGATGACGGCAATTAACAAAGAAATAAATTAAAGTGTTTTGAAAATGATTGATCTCAAAATGGTCTATTATTTCTATTTCTATTTCTATTTCAGTGAGAGAAATCAAAGTTTGAAAAAAGCACATTCGGTTGATTGCCAGCAGTTCAATATTTTATTATTAAACGTTTAAACTTTGTTTTAATTTGACTTGGACGCGTAAACTTTAGTTTATACGTGCTTTTTAGTTTTAAGAGTTAGAATTTTAGTTTAGGGTTTAAAACTTAAGTGTTTAGATTGTATGGTTTAGAATTTAAGATTAGTGTTTAGAATTTAGTGTATAAGGTTTAAGATTTAAAGTTTAGATTTTTAGGATTAGAGTTAGAAAAATAGGATTTGAATTTTTATAGTGTAAATACACAAAATTGTATAAAATTAATTTTACACAACCTGTATATTAAATTTTACTTCACCAATATCACTTCAATAATATCAACGCCTTTTAACCTGCTACACTTGTAATTATTATTAAAAAAAATTAAAACTATATTTTTATATATAATAAATATAACTAAAATTAATATTAATTAATTTTTAGTTCTTTAAAAGAGTGCATAAGCATATCACTCAATCAATTAGTAAATCTCATTATTTTACTTTTTTTAATACATCTTAGTTAAATATTAAATAGACAAAAATATATATAACAATATTTTTAAAGACGATAGATCAAACATTTGTAGTTTTATAAATTTTAAATACATTTGTTATCCATAAAAAACATGCGAGTGTTATCATTCACATTTGAATTAATTAAGTTATCATCTAAATATCAGATTTGTTGAAAAAAATAATAACATCGAGGAGGGAAAAAGTAGAGAAATCAATCAAAAATATGTTGGCGTTTCATTGAATAAAAATGTTCAACTGCTAAATGTAAAAAAGAACAAAACGAATGAATTGTGAACTCATATCATCGTTTCTATTGTCTCTAAGACTTTGTCCGATAAAGAACGATGAAAGCCTCGTTAATCCAGCGATAATAATTGCTTAATATGAATTATTTGATTAACAAGATTTCCTTCTTTTTCTATCGAACAAAGCTTTACAGTTCATTGTTTCGAGAATATGAATATTAGGGGAAAAAAGGACAGACAACATAGATAAGAAAAACTCGTGAGCAGAATTTTTTTTTTCAAAAAATAAATAAAGTTGAAAGGCATTACTTGTAGGCCTCTGCGTTGTGAAAAATTAGAAACACTTCCTGTGCACAATAGATGGGCCAGATTCATCATACTCGGCCTTTGCAATCCACATCTGCATTCCAATCCCAATTAGTAAAATGTCTTTAGTATGTGTATGAACTTGTGGAAAATGTACTAGTAATACTTATTTCGTTCAAATGTGAGTGTCATATACCAAAACTAGTGTCCAAACATATGTCGGATACCAATATTGAACACGAGTACTTCAAGAAAAACGCAGTCAGAACAACATAGCTGGTCCATTTTTCACTATGTTGCTCCGACTTTTCTTTATTTTTCTTCTTCAAGTACAAAAGTCCGACACACATTTCAGACATTTTGATACAAAAATGGGTATGGGATATGATCCTTCAAAGACGATCAAAATACATAGAAATCTTTAAAATACTAAAAATAACGAAGGCGTTGCTTCTAGATTCCCTCCTAAATAATATAAAACATAAGGCACTTAATATGAATGCTAAAAGCATGGAATCTGTGATGTGAATGGAAATTGTCAAAGAAGATTATACCTGCTGAAAAGTACTGAGAGACGCCAAGATAGAGCCTCCAATCCAGACACTGTATTTCCTTTCAGGAGGAGCCACCACCTTAATTTTCATGCTGCTTGGGGCTAAGGCAGTGATTTCCTTGCTCATTCTGTCAGCAATTCCAGGGAACATGGTAGTTCCACCACTGAGAACAATATTTCCATACAAATCCTTCCTGATGTCGACATCGCACTTCATGATAGAATTGTATGTAGTTTCATGGATGCCAGCAGCTTCCATTCCAATCATGGAAGGCTGGAAAAGGACTTCTGGGCATCGGAAACGCTCAGAACCAATGGTGATCACCTGGCCATCAGGCAACTCATAGCTCTTCTCAATGGAAGAACTAGTTTTGGAAGTTTCAAGCTCTTGTTCGTAGTCAAGTGCAATATATGCCAATTTCTCTTTCACATCCCTCACAATTTCACGCTCAGCTGTAGTGGTAAACGAATAACCACGCTCAGTCAAGATTTTCATAAGGGCATCAGTAAGGTCCCGACCTGCAAGGTCAAGACGGAGGATGGCATGCGGGAGAGCGCATCCTTCATAAATGGGGACTGTATGGCTTACACCATCTCCAGAGTCCAGAACAATACCTGTATAAAGTATAGGCAGAAACAGTTGGAATATGAAAAATGACTGGAGTAAAACGTAAATTACAAAGATACTGGTCCTAGTCTCTAACTATAATCATGAAAACATAGTAATCATTGTGAAATAAAGTAATGAAGGCAAAATCAATAGAAACAAGACAATGGGGAGAAATGGCAACCAACTTCTTACTCTTACATATTATTTGGGTAATCCTAGGACAAAAAATTGGATGATGAGGAGAATGTCTTGAAGTGAAAATTTTGAATTTGAGATTGTTTGAGTTTTATACATGAAACTGAGACTAGTCAATTTCTTACTGGTTGTACGACCACTGGCATAAAGAGAGAGAACAGCCTGGATAGCAACATACATGGCCGGAGCATTGAAGGTCTCGAACATGATTTGGGTCATTTTCTCGCGATTGGCTTTCGGGTTCAGTGGTGCCTCAGTGAGAAGAACTGGGTGCTCTTCTGGAGCAACACGGAGTTCATTGTAGAAAGTATGATGCCAGATCTTTTCCATATCATCCCAATTGTTGACAATGCCATGTTCAATAGGATATTTAAGAGTCAAAATACCACGCTTGGACTGAGCCTCATCCCCAACATAAGCATCCTTCTGACCCATGCCAACCATCACACCTGTGTGACGCGGACGGCCTACAATACTAGGGAACACGGCTCTTGGAGCATCGTCACCAGCAAATCCAGCCTAAAAAGTACAAAATGCATGATCATGTGTAAATCTTAAACTAACAGCTTAGAACACCAGATCATTCATAAATATACTAAAGATATTAACCTAAATAGTTACCTTAACCATTCCAGTTCCATTATCGCATACAAGTGGTTGAATATCCTCACCATCTGCCATCTTGTTTTGCTATCTGAAATGAAACATCAGAATTGAATCAGCATCACGGCAACAAAGGAAGCATGCAGCTCACAAATCAACAATCATGAATCAAATTTTGAATCATTTATAAGAAAGGATATAACACCAAAGCACCCCATTCATCGGGAGACTGGAAAGATATAAGCAACATAAAATTTTTGAAAACATTCCATTTCCACATATAAACAATCCACAACAAACAATATGTTTAAAAACTACTGGGATAAATTAAAGAGAATCCTTCATAAAATCATAAATTCTCATTTTCTTTAATCTTTCTGGTTGAAAGATAGCTAATTCATGGAACATTAATGGTAATGAACCACAAATCATCATAGATCCAATGATTAGAACCAAGAGAATCATAAATTATCCTCCAAAAAGTAACCATTAAAAATCAATTAAGCTTATAAGGATGCATTCACTTCCTACAAAATTATCATAATGCTGAGCAAAACAGATACAAATCAACAATTATTTTGTTATATTATAAAGCGGGGATCTGAAAATTTTCATCTATTGTTTCTTTTTTCCTTATATATTTTCAGGAGCCAAACAGTAGCTAAACGATCAAATAAACTGAGAGCGGATACATACAATACCTAAAAAAATATTGCAATGCTAATCAAAATCAGATCGAAAATAAACAATATATTGTCTTCTTCCTTCTCGAATATTCTCAGGAACAAAACAAAAAAGTTAAACGACCAACTGAACGCGAGAGCAGATACGTACATTTTCTACAAAATTATCACAATGCTAAGCAAAATATGATCGAAAAAACAACAATTGACGATGTTTTACAATAGATCGGGAATCTGAAATTTTCATCTAGTCTTCTTTCCTAAAAATACTCTCGGGAACCAAACAGAACGATCAATTAAACTGAGAGCGGATACGTACATTTTCTACAAAATGTTCGCAATGCTAAGAGAAATCAGATCGAAAAGCAACAATGTATGATGTTGTACAATAAAATGAGAATATGAAACTTTGATCAATTGTCTTCTTTTTCTTTACTATATTTTCTCATGAACCAAGCAAAAGAGAAAGGGAAATCACCTGCGCAAGAGCCAAAGGAAAAAGGAAAAGCAGAGAAAGATGATCCTAAAAGAGTGAAAGAGAAAATAGCAAGCGGAAGGAATGAAACCCATTTTTGAAATTTAAAATGCGAATGAAAAACCTTTTACCGGGTCTTTCGGTTATATGCTCCTTTAACAACGCTCCTAAAACCAGTTTCTCACCCATCTTAGAAGAGGGGAAACAACTTCATAATTAGAAATGAATTAGAATAATTTATGGAAAGTATATTATATTAAGGAAAAATTTTAATACACGTTACTTTTAATTTTAGGATTATAATTTTAGTTTAGGATTTAAGGTTAATATTAATCTTGTGTAAAATTAGTTTTACACAATCTTTCGTATATAATTTTAACCCATTCACAATGGACATACACTTTGTAGACAGAATGATTTGAACTCTTGTACATTACCCACACTTGCTGGGTTCAAAATTTTACCCATATAAGTATTAACATTTTGATTAAATGCAAATTGGGATCAAACGTTCTTTGGATACTCCCTCCCGGACTAGGGTGGGGTTTTTCTGCACACAGTATCGGCGCCGTTTGATTTCTATCGATGGTTTTGGTTATCTCCGGATTTTGGTTGTTAACTATTGGCGTGCTCGAATACCTGGCATTTTTAATGCTCTCAACTTGTATCGGAGCTCCGAGAGGGAGACAGGATTTTCTGATAATGATCCTCATTGGTCTTTCGTTAGGGCGGAAATCTGTTGCGTTAGCAACCTTAAGATGTTCAGGATCGGTGGTAGGCTCATCAGAAATCTTCGGAAAATAATTACGTCTCAAAAGTCGATGGAGAGTGAGAATGACAACAGAAGGAAAGGAGCAGTCAAGTTTAAGCTTTTCGGTTTTTTTATCCCGTGGCTTTTCTCCCTCAAGTCTCTAAAGGGAGTTGAAAGCAAGAAAGTCTGTGGTCTGAAACTTTCAAATTCAGATATGTTTTTTGTGGAAGTCATTGTCGTCATGGAGGAGATGCTCTATTCTGTTAGATTCACAGATGAAGGTGTAGTTTAAAAGGCGTTATGGTCTTTGGCTAGTAAGTTTAGGACATGTTTGGGGCTCTTGCATGCAAAGTTAGTTGGACAAGATTTCCTTCCTACGCTCAAAATAGATATCCTTGAGATTTTGTCCTCATTTGTGTTGGACTATGATATCTTTCCCACACTTTTTGAGAAAGATTTTGTCCTTATTTGCGGTGATCTATGCTATCTTTTCAATGCAAAGCTAGCTGGCGTACCATGTAAGATTTTTTTTATTGCTCAAGCCTTGTTTGACTTTTGTCTGTGGGGTAGCTTGCTTTATGGTGTTTTATTTGAAGTAGGACAACTTTTTTCGAAGAAGGAAAGGGTGCTCTTTGATCGAAAGAAACATTGCACAGAGTTTTCAAGGGTTTTTCATGAATCTAATGGTATTATCGAGTTAGGCCTGGATCTCTACGGACTCAATCTAGCCAAAGTTCCTATTTTTACCATAAGCTCGGACAAAGTCTTTGACCTGGTTAATCCTGTCGAATGTGTTTGTTCCAATACTGTGTTTATCGCAGCAGATGATCATGGCAATTATCATCCGCAATCAGGATGAGGTTTTTTGAGCTTACCATCGTTGTTTGAAGGAAGGTTAAGACGATAGTAGTGTATGCGATCCCTTTCTTAAGGATCATCACTTTTCTTTTTGATTTTGGCCGAATGATTTTTTATCATTGGTTTATTCTTGTTTGGTGCTTTTTCTATCGTTTTTTTTTTTTCTGTCTAAGGGTCTTTGTCTCTCATATGTAGTTGAATCCTCTGTCATGACCTCCTCTGCTCACAATCCGACCCCCTCAGTATTTTTAATGAAAAGATCTTTTACTCTAACGAGTAAAGTGATGAAACTCTCACAGAAATATCGTCTGATAGTGCCGTTGATTGACTCATGTGCTTGGATGCTTCTAATGACCTTTACGTTCCTCGTTTGTTTCCTTTTGTTGTTGGGCTGGGTGTGTGGTATGCCACTTCCCCTTTGTTTCGATTTGGTTTGCAGTAGTCTTGACTGTCTGCTTGTTTATTTTAGGACCCCTATGTTTATGTTTGTTCTCTTCTATGAATGAATGGTTCCTTTTATGATAAAAAAAGCTTAAATTATTCAAAATTATCGGATATGAGTCGAATATTTATTGAAGTTGTTTAACTAAGGGCTTAATAGTTGTAATAATTTATTAATTTAAATATATTTGATAATTTAAAATTAAAATCATTTATTATATTTTTAATGAAAAAGGGTAAAATATGTTAAGCAAATGAAGATTTACTTATTGTTTTTCGATTTATCAAACCTCATCCCACCAAATTGATAATTGGTAATTTAAATTATAAATAGACAATAATCTATAAATGTTAGTACCTACAAATACCTACCGTCACGTGTCAAAGCCACACAACCCACGGTAAACAAACAAGGTCGCGAACATTATCGCACAAAGGATGCCCAGCGATCACATGACAACGCACATGATAGCTGCATACGTCAACGCATACCCTCCAGCAAATACATAACAACGCATACGACCATCCACGATCTATCTAGCATCCTTTGTGGCATATGGCGAACAAGTAAGACCGTAAACAATACCACGCCAACGATCATGTGATGATGCACGAGATCGCGGCGCATAACAATGTAAACCTAAAACGTCACATCATAGTCAGTCTAATCAACATGTGAAGACTACCTGGCCATGACACATGTCCTATCAGTATAAAAAGGACAGGAAATAAAAGAAATAGGAGATCTATGACCAGGGAGGCCATTGTCCACAAATCAAGAGCAATATACGAGCTCCGACTCAGAACAACCGTCTCGACCACTGCTAGGTCACCGCCTCTGACTCCTATTCACTTTAGCAATCAACAATTGGTGCGGTGAGCGTGGACTGAACGCGCGACCTTCAGATTCATTTGTAACCCCGAAAATCCTTGAGGATGGGAGGAGATAACCAAAAGCACCAAGAGGAAAAGACAACAAAAGAGGACACCTTGGCAGCTGCACCAGCGACAGTGACTAGTAAGAACGATGTTTTGATAGAGCAACCAACGGTAGCTGTCACGCAACAGCTACGATAACTCTAGCAAAATTTTTGACAGCAGTTTTGGGATCAGACTCCCTCTTGGTTTACAGTAGGATTGGGTACATAGCAAACGAGAGGGGCATCTACATCGGAAGACATCAACATTGCTTTTTAGAATTATAGGAAAAGATAAAGAACATGGAGGAAGCCTTATTGCTCTCAAAACCATAACTTGAGCAGCAATAAAAGTCCATTCAAGAGCGGACTGAACAGCACAGAATCGCGAAAGAGATGACTGAGAGACTAATTAGATAATTATCCAGAAAAACTAGAGGCAAAGCGGCTCAAGAGAAGCAGACTTCTCCCCATTCTACAGACTAAACCGATAACAAAAATGATTAATAGCAAGAGTACCATGACACTCAAATGTTTTCAACAACTCATCTGGCTTAGTGGTACAACGAAACTCATCACTCACAACCACAGACGAATTAGCCATCACAACAAAAATAACTGTATTTTCATTCCCGAAACTTGTATTTTCTTTTTCTTGAAAGCTTCAAAGCAACCAGTAAAATAAGCAAAATAAAGCCCACCAACAAAGCGTATTTATAATCAGGAACTGTGTCTTCTTCAACACGCTTCATCAATAAAAGAGGTTTGTTATATGACGTTTCACATGCAGCGATTTGTCCTCGAAAAAAATCAGCGTGTTTATTATCGAGACCCAAACATGACGCTTCATATAACCTTTACAACTTGTATGCATCGATTTGTTCTAAATAATAATAATAATAATAATAATAATAATAATAATAAATTCAAACATTCAATTCAAAATCGTTACCACAAAGCTACAACCCAAACAAAGCCTCTACAGATTCTTCAGGTTTGCCAAGGTCACTTTATAACCTTCCCTCACCTATGGGGCAATTGTTAGTACCAACAGCCATGTGTCAGAGCTACACAGCCCACAATAAACAAACGAGGTCGCGAACAGTATCGCACAAAGGATGTCTAGCGATCACATGACAACGCACGTGATCGCTGCGTACGTCAACGCATACCCTCCAGTGAATACATAACAACGCATGCGACCATCCATGATCTACCTAGCATCCTTCGTGGCACATGACGAACAAGTAAGACCGCAAACAACACCGCGCCCAGAGATCATGTGATGATGCACGAGATCGAAGCGGATAACAATGTAAACTTAGGACGTCTCATTATAGTCATGACTCATGTCCTAGTAGTATAAAAAGAACATGCAACAAGAGAAACAAAAGATCCACGACCAGAGAGGCCACTGTCCACAAAATAAGAGCAATATACGAGCTCTGACTCAGAACAACCGTCCCGACTACCGTTGGGTCACTGCCTCCGACTCCTGTTCACTTTAGCAATCAACAATAAGAAAATTAGAAAAATAAAAAAGTGTATTTAGTTTTTGGTTCTCTTAAATTAGATTTACTTGTGCAAAACAAGTTTTTTTTACCTTTGTGCATGAAATATCTTCCCATGATAAAAATTCAGAAATCATGCAATGATGTAATCTAAAAAGAGAGAGAACGATAAAAACTCTACAAATATATGTATATGTGTGTTATTTTTGTAAATATGATAAAAATATATAATTAAAAATATCTAGAATCGATTTAAAAATTGTATCTTAAACTTGACTCATATCGATTCCAACTTTATTTTTTTTCAAAATACATCTCAACCTAAACTCGAATTAAAAAAAAAAACATCCCTATAGATTCGAGACCCGTTGAATCCGAATAATTTTATGATCTCTAAACCAAAGTACTATACTCGTATTTTCTCTTTTTTCCAATTTTAATTCAGAACCCAATGAACAAATAATAATAATAATAATAATAATAATAATAATAATAATAATAATAATAATAATAATAATAATAATAATAATAATAATAATACTTCAGTCCCTCAAGAAGACCAATGCTACTTCAATTTCAATTGCAAGTAAGCAAAGATTACAACTCCTCGGTCCCTCACGATTACTGATTGGTTTTTTTCAGCCATTTTTTCCATTCGGTAATTGGAAATGAACTTTTTATTCAGTTTGAAACTGTTAAGAGCTGCCTCAAGTGCCAGCTTTCAAAGCTTATCAACTATCCATTCATTTTCAGCAGCAATCCTTCCTGAGCTGCCACGGTCACCCATCTTTCTAAATGAACCAACTGAGGATAAGCTCTTGAAGCTGCTGCTTCCCTCACTGTAATTCCTTGACTTGCTCGGTTTTCTCGGCTTTGAAGAACTAACATCGCCGATGTCATGATCAGTACCATTGTCATTTTTTATCTTGGCTACCACCAATCGAGCGATTGTGCTCCGGCAAAACGGGCATAAAGGGGGTGTTATGCATGCAGTTGTCGGGTTAGGCTTGTTGTGGCAGCACAAAGCCAGTGTGCATTGTGCACACATCAGGTGGCCACAGTCTTGAACTTCAATTGTGCACATCTGCTCAAAGCATATGCAGCATACTTCTGTATCACTAGCCTACATCAAATAATTCACCGGTAAATATAAAAGCTCGATCATTGCCAATTACATGGAAAAACTCAAAAAAAAATCTGACATAACTATGATGGATAACTCATACCCGACTCTCACATCCGAGCTTGAGTAACACAGGTAGGGTCAATAAAAAACTGGAATTATACAGCATGCTAAAGTAAAAAACTTTATCCTGATTCCTGTTAATTGCAAGAGCATGAAACTCAAATGATCCTAGACCAAGAGGACCGGAACTGAAACTTAGGGTTCTTTATTAAAAGGAAAAATAAGTGAAGAAGTCATTTTAAGGTAAGATCGGATGTTATACCTCAGAAATATTGTCAACTATCCCGGAATCGGAATGTGAAGGTGATGGAAGCGAGTAAGCTGTTCCTTTGAGGATGTTCTTTTCCCTTTCCTTGTTTACCTCCATTAAAGCCTGTTCTAATACTGATTTTGTCTCCTCATTAAGCTCGCTAATCAACTTTAATGGAGCTGGCCATATAAGAGGTTCTAATGATGAAGGATTTAACAGTGCTGCACATGCCCTGTGTTTGTGCTTTAGAGCAACTACATATGGGATTCTCCTGTAAGATGCCCATGAAAATTATAGACCAAAAGAAATATACACACACACACACACATATGTATATCAAATGACTAGTAGCATATCAGTCACATGAGTGAAATAGAATATAGTGAGGCTAGCTCACAATTCACATATCTCTCGAAATGGCTTTCATACAAAACATCATAAGGCAATAGTTTAGACATTCATATGAACAATAAAATGAAACTATACCCCGATACATCTCTTTGAAGACGATCAGCACCCCATGCCAACAACTGGCGGATGCAATCAAGAGATCCTCCTCTAGCAGCCAAATGAAGAGGGGTACTTCCTGGACTACTGAAAAACGGTACATTTTTCAATCACCATACTCATCTATATAAGACAAAGGATATTACAAATCAGTAACTTTCACAACAAATATTACCCATATTCACCAGTTGAAGCACAAACTAGAGCACCATGGTCTAACAGGGTATGCACGCATTCTGGCCGCCTTTGTCGGGCTGCTAAGTGCAATGGAGTAGCTCCCCTAGCATCTCGTACATTCACCAATCGTGCATATCCCCTGAGAACCATTCGGGTCCAACAAAACATAAGATTAACTGCAAACTGAGATCGATCACCGAATTAATCAAAATTGCTTCCAAGTTCAAACAATCTTGACTCTTGCAAGAAGAAAAGGGACGCTAACCATGAAACAGCAATAGGGCTAGATCGAGCAGCAGAGAGGATGGCTTCAAGGCAGTCAGAGTGGCCATAATAGGCTGCATAGTGCAAGCAAGTTCTTCCATGAAGGGAATCAAACTTTAAGATCTGAAAAAGCATATTTCATATAATTTCAGATCAAAATTATATTTTCAATCAAATAAATGGATTAAATTGTAACTTACAAGAAAACAGCAACAACTACTCACATTTGCCCCTGCTTCAATGAGCCTCTTCACACAGGAAATCTTCCCATGCATTGCAGCCAACATAAGTGGAGTCTGAAATCATTGAGAACAAACTTAAATTATATAAAGTAATCAAATTTAATAAAAAGATAACATAAAGGAATTTAAAACTTTCAAAATACCTGTTTCTGACGATTCAATACATCTGGGTTCAATGATTTCTCCAAAAGCATAAGCAAAATCTACAAACCAAAAGCAAATTTCTTCATATCAAGGGAATGAAACAAAACACGGATTCAACACTCGAAAACGACGGTATAAGAAGCTAAAAAGAATCAAACTCAATCCAAAAAAAAAAAAAGCAATCTTCAAACTTCAAAGAACTTCAAGGGGATAAAACCCACCTCGATCTGGCCATTGGCAGCAGCTATATGAAGAGCAGAGTGCAGACCATAAGCAGTTTTATGATGTAAAAGATTGGGTTCTCTCTTTAACAACGTTTCAATAGTTTCAAGGTCTCCAGCTTGAACTGCACTAAACAATCCATTCTCCTTTCTCGCCACACAACTCAGTCCCTGACCCATATTTCGAAAGAACAATGGCTTTAAGACTTTCTTCTACCTTTCACGCCGGTCTTCGGAGAGGCCCTCCGATGGTGGCAGGAGGCGGCCTGCACTCTCTTAATTAGCAAAAAAGTTCACATTGAAGTAGCCTTTCAAAAGGAAATGTTCATTTTTAAATGTATTGGCGTTTGTAGCTGCCCGAAGACAGACGTGGCATCTGCCCGTATCAGTTGCGGGGGCATTTCCGGGTAGTTGTCAGAAATCGGGGCAAATTAGATTCCTTTAAAGAAGATCCAAAGCAAAAATGCCAGCCGTTGATTGCTTTGTGCAGTGAGCATTAGTCGTACGATTAAAATGGTAAAGCGGAGAGTATAAAGTTAGTTAAACAATAAGTAGTGTTCAGCCAATGAAATTGCAACATGTTGCTTGGATTAGGCACTTTTAAATCAATATTTTTTTATTATTTAATTAGAATAATGACCCCTATCTAGAATTATTTTAAAAAATATTCCTAAATCGACTACGTAAAACGAACTCGATTTTTATATGACGCTAATTTAAAATTCTTTTTTAGCAAAACGTGAGTTTCGTGTTGAGTAAGTTGGTAAGAAAGAAATTTAATTTTTTACGTTTTTTAACATAGAACTCACTTTTAATAGGATGCGAGTTTGAAACTCGCTTTTTGTAGGACGCGAATTTATCTTACATGGACTGACAATTGTTCATTTTTCTAAATAATCAAGTTTAGTGATTATTTTTCTAATTAATCAAATAAAAAGGTATATTCATTTAAAATTGCCCTTGGATTAAGTCTGTTTTCTTTTTGGTCTACTTTTCCGTGCCATTTATATTTTCTTTGTGCCCACTTATATATTTTCTGATATTAGTGTGATTTTGTGGTAGTGTTTATTTGATTTTTTTGTTAGATAATGATGTTGAAAATCAAATTAGTGGAATGAGGTGCGCTAAAAATTATTTGTTGAACTAGGGATAATGTTATAATATCAAGAGAAATTATTATTATTGTACGACGACTCTAGGAGAAGTCGTGACTTTGGTATAAAACTCGTGCTTCGTTGCATGCTCACTAAATCGGATAATATGTGTATTTTTTGTCACTCAACCAATAAGTGATATATATTTGTTTATTTATTTCTAATATTTTATAATATACATATATTTTACAAATAGATGGTTAGAAGTTGAGTCTCTCATGAAAAATAACATTCTCTCAAGTTTCTAGTTTTCTTAAATTGAGTTCTATTAAATTATCTAGGATGTAATTATGTTTTACGAATAAATAAAAAAGAAAAATAGATAAGATAAAACGCAATACAAAACGACAGGAAGATCCAAAGGTATGTTTTGGGACCCTGGCAAGTGGCTCAACGGTGTTGCCAATAATATAGGTCAACGGAATATATGAATATTCTAGAGCTTATCTCCACCCAACGAATGCTGCCCCCATAACTAATGGTTCACAAGGATTGCTTACTATTACTTCATGTAAACCGATCATTTTTATTCTTCTTCCTTTATTTTATTCATATCAATCATTTATGCTTTCATGAAAACCATTCAACATTACTACTTTCCTTTGCCAAATTCACGGGGATTCCTTGCTAATGCTACCTGAATTCCGTTTGAACTCGGTTAGGAAAAAGTTTACGATATAATTCGTTTGGTGCATAGTTAAATAGTGAAGAAGAAAAGAAAAGAAAAGAGAATATATGATATGCATTTTTGGGGGCCAAAATAAAGTAACACTCATGCATTCCAAAACTTGTTGCGATAGATATTAAGTATAAGTGTATTCTCTATTGAAATCTCGTCGAATTACTGATTTTGGAAATTGGATTTAGCTTGGTGTGCCGTTTCTATATTATGTTTGGTAGAAAAGGAATAATAGACCGCATGAAAATGGTTCAAGAAGTATTTTTTGTTGTTGTTTCAAAAATCAAGCATGATACTAAATGGAGAAAGGAATTAGTGGATGATATACAAAATCAGCGTCGAATTCGAAGCCTCCCAAAACCAAAAAGCAGAGAATAGCTGCGGAAGAGGCGGTGGCGGTAGCGGAAGTTCGATTTTCACGAGGCGGCAGCAGCTTAGTTAAAGGTGGCGGCGGCCGTGTGGCATGCAGCGGCTGCGCCCATGCATGAGCATGAGAATCAACGAAACGATTTAAATCGATCTACTGTTTCAACTAGTGGCATGAGCCAGCCTACAGTCCTACACCACCCTATCAACACCGTGTGACTGCGCCATTAATGGCGTGCTCTCTTTCCCCATATTTGGAGAAAGTCTAAAAAAAATTAAGCTAAAATACAACCAAACATAAATTCTTTAAAAATATATAAAAATTTATATAAGATTGAGTAAAAATTTCGGTAGAACCGAATTTTTTATTAATTGAGTACGGATTTGTGTAACTATATAAATTTTAGTTTACACAGATCTTTTAATTTTAAGGGTTTGAGTTGTAAGATTTAGAATTTAAAATTAGTATTTAAAATTTAAGGTTTAATTTTTTAAAGTTTAAATTTAATTTTAATTTATAGTAAAAATAGACATGCTTGTGTAAAATTTTACACAACATGTTTATTAAATTTAAACCATAATTAAAAACGCTGTTTCCGATTCATATATAAGGTTACAATTACTAATTAATTAGTCGAAGTTTTCAACTAAATTAAAAGGCTGCAATGATTTCTTTCGCTCTCTCTGTGGCCATAGGCAGGTCTTGACAAATAATATTTAATAAAAAGTTAATTATGAAAATGATAATCAGTTAAATTATTATATTAGTATAATATAAAACAAGTAGGGGTAGACAGAACCAAAAGGAATGCAGCTAAAGCCTAAAGCCACAGAAAGCAGAATTCACGTAAACCTAGACTATTCAACTTCATCTCTCATCTCTGCTGATCCTCTCCCTTTACTTCAATTCCCAAAGCCTACTCCTTTAGAACCCAACCCTCTGTCTTTTTCCTCATCTCTTTTCTTCAAAAAAAATGGCGCATTGTTTATGGTTTAGAGAATTAGATATCATCAAATATTTTTTTTTTTTTTCATTTTAGAGATCCTACCAACTATTCACCCCCCACCAATATCTTTGCTGCCCAATTTCGTCTTTTCAATTTTCCCTTCGTTTGTGAAGGAGACGATGGTCAAATTATAATTTATATCCTTTACTTTGTTAAAATTTGAATGATCAGATAATTGGAAAAGTGACTAAATCGTAAATATAGCATGGTAAATGGATTAATATAGGATTTAACCAGAAGAGGACCTCACTTCTTCAACCGTTACCCGCCATGTTTTCAGAGATTTTCAGCACACCAATCAATACGCATGTCAATCTCAAATCTTTATTTTTTCTCTCATCTTGTTTGACTCTTTTTTCACTCTTCCATTTAAACAAGTACAAAAGCCATGCAATGCAATATGCAATTCCCAATCCCAATGCAATCGACAAACCCTCTTTTCAACTCTTTTTTTTTTGTTTTTTTTCTCAATCAAACTTTCAAAAAAAAAAAAAACTTCAAAAATCAATCAAATATAAAGAAAACCTCATCTTTCAATCAATTCAATCAAAGAAACCCTTTCTTAAATCTTGGATACTAAAGGGAAACAAATGGCAGGTGCTGCTGGGGGAGCCACTGGGAATTCAAGATGGAACCCAACCAAGGAGCAAATAAGCATTCTCGAAAACTCATAAAGCAAGGGATAAGGACGCCGAGTGCAGACCAGATACAGCAGATAACGACCAGGCTCGAAGCTTACGGCACCATCGAAGGCAAAAACGTGTTCTACTGGTTCCAAAACCACAAGGCACGCCAAAGGCAGAAACACAAGCAAGAGAATTTGGATTATATCAATCGCTATGTCCACAGAACACAACCTCTTTATCCTCCTTTTCCTCCTCCTTGTTCCAATGGTTCTTTTCGAAACCCCATTTTTTAATCAACTAAACATTCATTTTTGGTCTTCTCTCGTTATTTATTTGATTATTCTAATATATATATATATATATATATATATATATATATATATAGCTTCGTTCCTAGCTGTAGTGTGTCGGTGGCTTTCAAAATCTGTTAAACTACATTGTTTATAGTTTGTCGATCAAGGTACTTGGATATGATTATAGTAGTTTTTTTTTCATTTCTGCATTTAATTATTATTAATTTGATGATCTCTGTCTCTTTCACACTGATATGTAGTCGACATGCATATGGACAAAACATGTAGTATTAAATGAACATCTGATTTGGTTCGTGTTTTTTTTTTTTGCAATATTTTGTAGTCCATATTTTGTACCTCAAGGTAATCATCAGCTAGGGTTTTACCCTCAGTACTACATTGCCATTGTTTCCATTGCACCCGACCAGTGTCTGTGAAGGGAAACCAACGCCATTAATGGCATCACCTGGTGGTTCGAGCTCTTGCGAGACGGCTGCTGCTGGTTTTGACCGAGCAAGTAGTACGGGAGGCTCTGGTGAACAACGTTTCTTTGATTTCTTCTCTCGCCAAGCTTCTTCCGAAAGTGATTAAGTTGACTGTTTCGAGTCGAACAACATGGACATATGGAATTAATTACTAGCCATTTGAGTATCTGTTCTGTTTCTGTTTAAGTTTTGTTGCGTTGAGAGAGGTTCTTCTGCAGGTGATATATCGGATCTAACTTCTACGACTGCTAATATTATGTCATGTGACTTTTGGTTTTCCTTATGGATATTACGTTAAGACTAAAGATTAACTAGAAGTGTTTACAATTTAAAGCATTGATCTCCTTTGAGATTTTGAACAGTATATATTTTTAATATTGAACAATATTCTTTTTTTGAATATGATTTCTTGGAGGGTTATATATAATAAGTAGAGATGGGGCTGGTTCGGGGTTTTGGTCTATATGAATCCGACCCGAAAATTTAACATCCCAATCCAAACTCGACCGACCCAATATTTTTATGATGTTCCACCCGACCCGAATTCGATCCCGATTTTAGAGTAAAAAGTCGAACCCGACCCGACCCGATATAAAAAATTATTAATTTTTATTATTATTCGATAAAATAATGAGCTAATGGAAAAATACAAATAGAGAGAGAGGATTATTAACAATTATTCCATTTTTATTAGACAAAATAGGGAGATAATTGAAATATATATATATATACATATGTATATAAAGAGAGGGACATTGTAGCAATTATACCTAAATATTTAGAATAAAATTAAACTATTATGTTAACTTGAAGTGTTTTTTCATCTTAAACCCAAACTGAACATCCTCAAAAAGATTTTGGACAATATTTTTTAAAAACCCGAACAATATTCTTTTTTTATATGATTTCTTAAATGGTCATCCCTAATAATAAGCGAATAAAGTTGGTAAGGTAGGTTGTACTTTGGAATTAAATGATTTTTTTATTAAGTAGTGAGATGTTATATTTTTAAGATAAATACTGCAAAATTCAAAATCATTTAAAATAGAGATATATTTAGTATCTTTAGTCACTTGACCAATTAGTAAAACTTGGAATTAAATGTTTAAAAAATATTGTTGTTGAATGAATGATCATTAATCTTAAAATAACTTTTTATCAAGATTTAATCTTGAAATAATTAATTTTTATAAACAATATAATTGATTAAACTTTATAAATTGTAAAATCGATTTTTTTTTACAAACAATGCCAGGTATTATTTTATTGGATATAGAAGAAATATTAAAATTACAAAAAAGTCTACAAAATAATAATAGACTAATTCAACGATGAGGTATAAACACCATTAATACTAGTATAAAAATTGGATATAACTATGATGATTTGTTAACAACTAACATTATCACGATCCAACCACGACATATACTTAACGATGGCAAACATTTATAAATATTCAATTTGAGGGTTCAAAGTAAGAAAGAGTTAACAAGATAGTATAATTATTAGGAATTTGGTATGCAACAAATAACCAAAGCGATAACAACATAGACCAAGACAAGCACAAGAGTCAAGATTAAACGTGATTCATCATAGCTTACCTCAAAGGACGAGAGAAACGAACAATACACTATCAACATAGAGAATACGAAGAGTACAAATATATAATATCCTATGTATTCCAGAACTCGATGGAACAAAAACACTTTTTCCAACATCTCTACAATATCAATCTTTACAACGCAATCACAATAGTTGTAGAGAAGCTAAAAGTGATAACATCTATCGATATTAATTTTCTCTCATTCTCTAATAATTTTAAGGGTTAAATATAGTTTATATTTATAGACCCAAATACTTAGTCACCAAAAAACTTTATTCAATAAAATTTCTTATCTAATATAGATATTTACTCATTAAAAATAAATACTAATTACTAAGAAATCTTAAACCACTAGAATTACAATAAAACTAAACTTAATTACTAATTTGAATTTGATTCAAAATATAACAATAATAAACGTTTAGGAAAGATGACATCAAATTCAATTTCTTAAAAAAAGCTAAGAGAACAAACAAGAAATATACTAGAATTGTATACTACAACAACAAACAAAACCATCCATATAATTTTTTTATCAAATGAAAAGTTCTTTCACTTAAAAACGCATGCATATAACTTTGTACCTTATCAATTGTATAAACGATTGGATTGGGCCATCGCCACTAGTCTTACGAGCAATCCCTAATTCCATATATTGAAATCTCATACGCCACTGTTTCACTGAGCATTCTATTCAAGTGCATCCTACCGAAACAAAAAAGCTGTCACCGTAACTTCACTCTGACCTCCAATGCGTTGTCGTTTCTTTCTTTAAAACAGTCTGGAAAATGCCCAATTAAACGGAATTTTAAACGGTTGACATTATCTTTGCTTTCCCCTTTCAACTTCTCTGTCGTCCATCGACCTTGAAATTTTCCTAAGAAGATCTCTCTTTGTTGGGGATTCTATGCCCATACTCGAAAGGTAAATCTTTCAATATCTCTTGTTTTCATCTAACAGCTTTTTTTTTTGTTTTTGCCCTTCTTTAGATTAATATTATTACTGTATTTAAAATGTGAATTTATATTTATTTATCTTATGATATTCATCAATGAAAGTTCATTAATTTGTAATCCAGAAGATAAAAAATTTTGGGTTTTTGTCATTTTGTTAGTTATAGTAAACTTTGGGTTCGATTTGGTGAGACTTTAGCTGTTTTCAGGACTGAAAGTCTGAAACATGAGAACTCTTTTATTGGATAAGTGAAGAAAAATGGTTATGTTGATGACTATTCAATTGTTAGCCAATGAGTTGCATTGAATTAATATTGAGGTTTCTCTTTATTTTTTTGGTTGATTTGATGGGCTTGGTTTTGATTTTTTTTGAGATTGTATGTTGTTCTTAGGACTAAAAATATGGGAGAAGATTTGCTTACAAACTTAAGTATGGAAAGCCATCACCCTTCAACAGTTCTATCAATGGATTCAAGTTCAATCTCTCATGAGGAACTAGACCGAGAGATGAACCGATCGATTGCTCTTTCTAAAGCACCTGATATTAATCTTATTCCTCTGTCAGCCGACTGTAGTCCGCCAAAATCGTGGAATTTGGATCCATTAGATATGTTGGATGTAGGTCTTGGAACACATGTCAATGAGGTTGATACTTTAGTTACGGTGTCGAAAACCGGGCAGCGTAAGTGTGCTAAGAGATTGGATGGTGTCTGGGGTGCTTGGTTTTTCTTTAATTATTACTTTAAGCCTGTTTTTAACGAGAAATCGAAAGTGAAGGTGGATAGGGATGCTAATGGAGTTTCAGGGTTTGAGTTTGATAAGTTGGATCTTGAGCTAGAGGTTTTTCTGGTTCAGCATGATATGGAGAATATGTATATGTGGGTTTTTAAAGAGAGGCCTGAAAGTGCATTGGGTAAGATGCAGTTGAGGAGTTACATGAACGGACATTCACGTCAAGGGGAGCGGCCTTTTCCGTTTAGTGCTGACAAGGGATTCATTCGATCACATAGGATGCAGCGCAAGCATTATCGGGGTCTTTCTAATCCTCAATGTGTGCACGGGATCGGGGTTGTTCCATCCCCCAATCTCACAGGTCTCGATGAAGAAGAGCAAAAGAGGTGGATGGAACTTACAGGAAGGGACCTGAACTTCTCACTCCCACCTGAAGCAAGTGAGTATTGTAGCTGGAGGAACCTTGCTAACCCGGAATTTGAGATCGAGAGACCCCTTCCTCCTTTGAAAACTAACATGCAGCCTCAACAAAAAAAGCTTCTTAACGGATCAGGTTTAGATTTGTCGACTCGGCCTTCAAACCTTGCAAATGGTGGTGTTACAGATCTCTGTACTGTTGGCAACAAGAGGAAGAAAGATTTCTTTCTAAATGGCAATGAAGACTGTCGTATGCTCATTAATCAGCATAATGACAGCGTAAATGAGACAGAAATGCACTCGAACGAACCATATTGGTTGAATGAGTTTAGTGGAGTAATGAGAAATGTTTACGGACCAGTTACGGCTGCCAAAACGATATACGAGGATGAACAAGGATACCTAATTGTTATAAGCTTGCCTTTTGCAGATCTTAAGAGAGTCAAAGTTAGTTGGTGGAATAACCCAACTCATGGTGTCGTAAAGATATCATCTATAAGCACAGCTTGCATGCCATTAATTAAGAGAAATGATCGAACATTCAAGCTTACAGATCCGTCGCCCGAGCATTGTCCACCTGGAGAGTTCATAAGGGAAATACCTCTACCAACTAGGATTCCGGATGATGCTAAGCTAGAAGCATATGGTGATGAAACAGGAATTGGTCTTGAAATCATAGTGCCGAAGCACCGAACAGGTCCGGAAGAACACGAGGTTCGCGTCTGCCTCCGTCCCCAACTTGGACCGAATGAGCTTTTACTGTCATAACTTCCCATATAGGCTTTCCATTAAAGAAATACATAGATAGGTTCTTTTTTGTGGCAAAATATTCCATTATTTTGTACTAAAAGAAAAATTTGTAATGAAAAATAAGTTTATATTTGATATTGATCTTTGTAATGTTGTCATTATGTTTGCAACAATTAGTATAAAACTTTGGGTGCATGTTTAGGTGAATGTGGTGCCTGACTTTTTAACAACTATTATCTTTTTCTGAACAAGTACGAAAAGGATTACAAACAAAATATACCATAAACCATGATAATCATGGAGAATAAAACAAATATAAATTAGAACTCAAAGAAATGTAAAATTAATTACTTTTTAATAGAATTTGTTTAGTGTTTGAAATAAAATGATAATGTATCACAAAAAATGATAATGTATCACAAAGATAAACTAAAATTACTATAAAAATAAACAAAAAATACCAAAGTACGAGAAATTGAAAAATGTAATTCATTAATTAATAAGAGAAAAAATATACGAGTGTTTTTATATACTCTTATTTAATTAATTTTCAATTCCTTTTTTCCGAATAAATTAGTAACAAGAGAATAGAGGTATACCCGTAGCCCACTTTAACCGCCGTAATTCCCAAGATAATTTATTTTCACGCCAAACCCCGACCAATATCTTGCGTGACAACATCTGATTCGCTTTGAGTGCTTCCGAACACAAATTGGACCGTACATAATCCTAGCTCTCCTGTGAGACCCCAATCGGTAAATTCCTTCCATCTATAAATTGAAACAAAGAGTTTGCTTTTCATTTTTCTCCTACTTTTTCCCCCTCTTCAATTCGCAGAACTCTTTATTCCAGCTCTCCTCTCTATGGCATCTCAGGCTAGCCTCCTCCTTCAAAAACAGCTCAAAGGTGACCCTTTTTTTCGTATTTGATTTTCAATTTTAATGATTCTGGATTCGATTTTGAACCGTGTTTTGATTGATGATTTTGCAGATCTTTGTAAGAATCCTGTTGATGGGTTCTCAGCCGGATTGGTCGATGAGAACAATATCTTTGAATGGAGTGTTACAATTATTGGACCACCTGATACTCTTTAGTAATTTATTTTTTCAAACTGATCGTTTCTTATGGATTTTTTCGTTGGGTTCTGTTTGTTGACATTGGATCACTAACTGTGGTTAAGATTGATGCCTGATACGACTTTGCCTTCTGAAAATTAGAATAATTTAGCTTAATTGTTATTGATTCAATAGTTGATTTCAAGATCTTCTATTGAATACCAAAGGAAATCTGGGCTCTAAGTTGGATTATCTTGATTTTGGGATTTGGAATATTTAATTTTGAGTTTCTCCTCGTTTTGCTGATTGATTTTTTCTTAGTTTTAATGAATTGGTTTCGCTGCAGTCAGTAGGAATACAAATTGTTTTCCTTTTTTCAGCATTTGATGGGAATGAAAATGGATAGGTGTAGCTTATATCATTGTAAATATACGCCATTAACTTTAATGATTAAGACGTTTTTTCTAGAATGTTCAATCATGGTAAATGATAGCTTCTTAGCATATATTTGGAGGTTTGCCGGTTTTGGAAAGGAAACATTTCTTTTGCATTTGGAACTTATGTTCTTGTCATGTGTCTTTACCTTCCGGTTGCCTTTTCTCCATTTTAGTATTCTTGCTCTCAGGTCATACTGACTTGAATTGTGCAGGAGCTGATTTTTTAATGGTTGTGTCTGAGAAAACTTGTTTGTTGATCTCTCTTTGGGGAATATATCTCGTAATTGTATGATTTTTACCTGTTACTGTTCTTTAACATAGATTGTCTAATTTCAGCGAGGGGGGATTTTTCAATGCCATCATGACCTTTCCACCTAATTATCCAAACAGCCCTCCAGCAGTAAGATTTACATCAGAAATTTGGCATCCAAACGGTAAACATTTTTCTTGCCGGCTTCTTACATGCATTTATGTAATGTGATGGTTAATTTCAGTTTTATGTGTATTCCAGTTTATGCTGATGGGCGTGTTTGTATTTCAATTCTTCATCCCCCTGGTGATGATCCAAATGGCTATGAGCTTGCAAGTGAGCGCTGGATGCCTGTACATACGGTATGTTTTAAGAAATGTCAATTACTTGTGAGTTGTCCTTTCCCTTTCTTATGCCTGCTGAATTGCTATTAACATTAATAACAATGTAGATTTCAAATTTTCTCAAAGGTTAACTAATTGAAAGTATGTAGTTATTTCATCATCCAAAAAGAAATATAGGAAAGAACTATCATGTTACATGGAAATCAAAAGAGATTTATTGACATAGATACCAAAGTTTCATATTAATCTTCATGCTAATGTGAAGTAATTATTCAGTCCGAAACAACAATTGATGGGGAACATATATAATCTTGAGGGGTAATTTGAATGGGATTGTAGAAGATTAATGGTTTACATGGTGATTGGCATCTAGATATGTAATTTAATTTGTCATTTGTAGAAGATTAATTTCATTTGTAAATGCAAATAATTCAAGAAAAGGATTATACTTCAAAAAGGTGGACATAGTATCTCTTGAGAATAAACTGAATTTAGAATGACGTGGTTTTAAATGGATTGAGCATGTGTGTATATGAACCACAAAATTAATACTAAGTGGATGGAATTAAGAACAGTGTAAAAGGTGGACGAATTTGAAAGAAGAAAAATAGAGGAATACATGGTGGAAAGCTTTAAGTCATATGGATGGTTTTAATCTGGCCCTAAACTCAATAAGATGTTGATGGAAAAACTCATTTCAATGACCTTATTTGATTTCAGATGAAGGCTTTATTTAGTTGATGAACAATCAAAAGTTTAAAGTCATAAAGTTTAGGCTATCTTCATATGCCTTTTTATGATCATCAAAGATCTTTTTCTTAATGTTCAAGATTTTTTTTTGTGATTATCAATTCTCAAATGTGATTATGTCATGTTGAATCTTCTGTTTGGTAGATTTTTTTGCAATCCATTTCTGATAATAGTCCATAAACAATTGTAAATTCTTACTATGTGGCAGGTTGAAAGCATCGTTTTGAGTATCATTTCAATGCTTTCCAGCCCTAACGATGAATCTCCGGCAAATGTTGAAGCTGCAGTAAGTGATTGTCGATTGTCTTTTTCTCTCTCTCTCTCTCTCTGTGTATCCTTTTCTGCTGCAACTTTAGTCTTTGGTTAGTTGGTTCTTATTCAAGTCGATGTCTTTCTACCTTCATTATGGCGAATTGATTTCATCAGTTTTTGATACAAACTTCATATGTCTAATGTTGCCTACACAAAACTTCTGTTACGGATTCTATTGTAACTGAATTTTTTATAAAGCCTTATTGGATTGAGCTCGTATTAGTATCATTAACATAAAATGAGTATTCAGATTATGCGGTGCTTGAATATGCACTTGTTCCTTTACCTGGTTAAATGTTAGTGGTATTTGGTATCAATCCTGTAATATGCTTATTTTTAAGGTTGCTGTTTGACATACTATCATCGACTGACTATACGATCAAAACTACGCTCGTGTATTCATGTTTCTCACAATCAAACATATTTGCATACATTGGCAGAAAGAATGGAGAGAGAGGAGAGAGGAATTCAAGAGGAAGGTTGGCCGCTGCGTCAGACGGTCACAAGAAATGTTATAATCAGTTTGCTGGCTCTGCTTCAGCTCCTACATGTGTAATTGAAGTGAATGCCTTAATTTGTTGTGTGAGGGAGAGATGTGGTTGATAGAGTCTCAAATATCCCTGTAGAATGCCATCCTAAGTTAAACTCACACACTCTACCTCATTTATTTTTCTTTCTTTTGGTGGAGTAATTGTAAGAACTCCCAAATGTTTCTGTATTCAAAGGTGTTTTGGTTATTGTTCAGAATTTGCCCTCCATAAATGCTTTCATGTAACTTTATGTTCTACTTTTGGTTCAAATAGTATTATATTTATTTATTTCCCTTGTATTATCTGTTATATTGCCTAATGGGGCTAGGAACAAATTTATCTTTTATAAGAGAATTTTCTTATTGATATACTGGGAAAAATGTTATTGATATTTGGTATCAAACTAAATATAGAAACTTTAAAGCCCTAAACTCCAAATTACAAAACAAAACAAAACATTAATCTGTAAAGACTATACATATGCCGTATGCGTTTGTTTTTATGATAGAAGAAAGTAATTTAGTTTTAACATGAAACAAATAAATAGAACTATGAACTTTTAATCTACATCCTCTATTTAAATTTGGTGTATGATTTCATCTAACAACAATGAATTAGATGATATCAACAATAAATTTAAATATTATTATTATTATTATTATCTAATTTTCTATACATATATAAAATTATGTATAGTAAATATAATTCCTATAAGAGGAAATTATTTGATTACAATTTTCGAAGACGGCTTGTAAATTCAATAGTTTTTGTAAGTGACAGCATCACTTAAGTGATTCCCTGGATGTGGAAATTACAAAAAAATTCAATATTTTTTTGTAAACGAATCACGTTATTAGAAGAAAGTAATTGGAAACGATTCAACTGGAAATTAATCATTTTCCATGTCAATATCTGCAGAGCTTGTCAAGTTGCATATATATATATATATATATATATATATATATATATATATATATCCTAGATCACAGATTGCCCAAATCTGTGTGAGCAATTGGTTTCGTTTCCATTGGGTTGTTTCCATGTATCTTATCTGATCGTGAGGATAATCTTAAGAAATTAACTTGTGAATAAATATATGAGGTTGGGTTCAACTTGTATTTAGCATTTAATTTGTGACGAATCTTATACTACCTGAACTCATTTATTTATTGAAATTTTTATACATATCAATAATACTGAGAATTATTTCAAGCAAAAAATAATGAGAATTTTGGGATATATGGAAAAATTATATCATGGGTCATTCTTGCCACGTCATCCGTGAGACCAACCAATCAAATGCATCAATTTTATTAATTTTTTCATATCATCTTTTCATCAAGTGAATCTTCACTAATATTTACTGTAAATAAATTTTAAAACAGTTTTTACCAAGTTAATCTTCACTTGTAAAAAGAAGAGATGAAAAAATTAATGAAATGAATGCATTTGATTGGTTGGTCTCATGGATGACGTGGCAGGAATGACCCATGATATAATTTCTCGAATACATGTGAGTTGTTATTCTAAAATGTTCTTTTAGCGGTATTGATTGAGAAATTATATCGTAAGTTTAGCTTATTACATTAGTAATAGTCTCATCTAATAAAAATTATTCACTTCACTATTATTTTCTGTCATTAATCTATTAGTATAATAATAAAAATTTGTTTTTTAAATGATATGTAAAACATTAATGACGATTTATTGGTTGAAATATAATAAAAAAATACTAGTGAAATAGTTTTTATTGAATAAGACCATGACTGATATAATAAGTTAATCTCATGATATAATTTTTTGTATGATGGCACGCGGAAAGTGTTTATTGTGTCATATAAATTCCAAAAATATAATTATTTTCAGCTTAAAAATTGGTCACCTTTGTCATGCCTTGCCTGTCCGTGACAACAACATTGTTATGGACAAAATTGTAACGTGTCCACAACAATTTGAACCACCATCATACCTCCACGTGTCGGTAATTGTGTTGCTGACGTGGATTCAGTCTTCCCTATACGACCTTCACCGCCAACTCAAATGCACTGCCTTCCCCACTTTTATTATCCCTTCTCTCTATCTCTGTGTTCCTCTCCAGATTTTTGTAGAATTTATTAAAAAATATTTAGAATATAAATTTATAAAAAAAGAAGCTCAATAACGAAATATAGTTACGTTTCGGCGGCGAAGAGATTGCTTGAGCGTAGCCTATCGAGTTTCCGGGAAGCTTTTCACCGGTCTTATTTGCCTTTTTTGGCCGGTATGGGAGTTCCGACCGACGACGCCGTTTTGATCCAGAAAGGAAATAAGGCTGGAGATCCTCATGTAATCACTGTGAATTGTCCTGATAAGCATGGTCTCGGTTGCGATATTTGCCGTGTAATTCTTGATTTCGGTCTTTACATCACCAAAGGAGGTCAATTCTTCGTTTACCCTTCGTATTTCTTCCATTTTTACTGAAATAATTGGAAATTTAGTTTTGCATTGTTGTAAATTATGAGTTTGTTGATTTTTGGCATGATTTGAAAGCTGGAAATTTGTTTTCTAGATTAGCTGATGTTTTTAATGGTATATATATATAGATGTTTCGACGGATGGGATTTGGTGCTATATGGTGTTTTGGGTTGTTCCTCATTCGAGCTCGCCTTTTGTAAGGTGGCCAAGTTTGAAAAACCGCCTTCAATCCTTGTGTCCTTCTTGTTCAGTGACATTTTACTTCAATGGTCAGCCGTCAAATTCCGCCGCTTCCCCGGTTTACTTGCTGAAGTTCTTTTGCCTTGATCGGAAAGGACTATTACATGGTAATTGTGTGTGATTCCAATTAAATCACCCTTAATTCGCGCAAATGCTTGCTCATGTTTTCTGTGCTATGTTGCTGTGACTCTTCGTTTCGCTTCATGTATCTATGTCCTAATGTGATTGGAATCTTTTATTTAGATGTAACACAGGTCCTTTCTGAGCTTGAGCTCACAATTCAAAAGGTGAAAGTTACAACAACCCCAGATGGCAGAGTCCTCGATCTCTTCTTTATAACAGATAACATGTGAGATTGTATTCTGAGATGCATTCCATGCCTTGTTTATAGCAATGTTTGCATATGTAATAGCAGTTTTTTGTTTGCTTAGGAATTTGCTAATTATTAATTTTTTTGGGAAACTTTAGTTCTTTGTTTCTGGTTGATGATAGGTCGATGAATCTTGGCTTTAGCTCTTAAATGTTGCCCAGAAGGCATTTAATTTAGGACCACTTTTCAAGTGGTCCACTTCTAATGAAAGTATCTCATGTAGTTTGTGGTTTTATTTGCCTTCTATCATCTTCTTTTATAATGCCTTATGCCTTCGATTCTTTGCATTAGCTCATTTTTGTTTTCCTTTTTTCTTTGGTCCTCTCTCCGTCTATGTTGCTCTGATTCTTCATTTTCTCTAAGTACGTGTTTACAGTATTCTTAACCGGCATCTATCCAGGCATGGGAACGAAAATATGACTTCCAAGAACATTTTAAGTATATGAAATCTCGGATACAAAATTGAACATACATGTATTGGAGTGTCTCTTGATGTTTGTACTGCTGCCTTGAACTTATAGTCTCTTCATTGAAAAGTGAGAAATAATATGGTGCATATATTATCCATGGACAGTTGAGCTGTTATTTGTAGATTTAGTAGGTTTAGAACTTTTGTAATTGTATGAAGAAATACATGATTGAGCTGTAATTGTAAGTGCATAGCAAAAAATGAATTACAATCAAGCCCTTAACGTTATTGAGTAGTATGGTTTGGTTATAATCTCAACCATGTTGCAACATTGTCAGGGAGCTTTTACACACAAAAGAACGACAAGATGATACATATAAACAATTAAAAGCTGTGCTGGGTGAATCATGTATGAGTTGTGAACTCAAGTTGGCTGGTCGTGAGTATGAATGTCATCAAGGCATCTCATCTCTTTCTCCTGCTATAGAGGAAGAGTTATTCCGTTTTGAGCTGTCGGATAAAGAGAGTCGTTCTCAAGCTCTTAGCCCAGATATGGCAAGATTGAAGAAAGCAAATGTGGTAATCGACAATTCATTGAGCCCAGCTCATACTTTGCTTCAAATACTTTGTGTTGATCACAAAGGTCTTTTCTATGATGTGTTGAGAACACTGAAAGACTGCAATATCAAGGTATTCTGCATTCTGCTAAACTTTTAAATATTGACAAGTTACTTAGAAAATTGAGAATGCCTATGTTGGACACATGCCCAAGTCCAAGTGACAGAGATTGTTGGGTACTATAATATGCCTGTTTGACTATGCTGCATAATTCCTACATCTCATGCCTACCGAGTTCATATTTTGCAAAAATGACATGATTGAGGTAGTTTCACCTACATCCCTTATTCCCCTAAATAAAATGAGCAGAATTAATTGTCTGTTTAGATTTCAGACAATGTGACTATCAGGTTTGATAGTTCTCAGTTCTATATCTATACCGATTGCATGGTGCCTACGAGTTTGGGATCCTATTGAACTACAGATTACTTTTTTGAGCCAGAAGATTGCCTCTTTCTGAATGAAGGGGATCATGATGAGAATGACATTGATGTACATCTTTATGTTGCCCTGACTCTTTATTTCTTTAATTGCTCACGTGTACCAATCCATAATAAACATATGGTGGGAGTTTTGACTTAAATTTTGATTTTGTTGCTGATGGCTGTTTGTTTGTTTTTCTCAGATAGCTTATGGTCGGTTCTCATTGAATTCCAACGGTTATCGTGACCTAGACCTATTTGTTCAGCAAAACGATGGGAAAAAGATTGTGGATCCTGATAAGCAGGACGGATTATGTTCTCGTCTGAGGGTGGAAATGCTTCACCCATTGCGCGTTATCATTTCAAACCGAGGGCCAGATACCGAGCTTCTAGTTGCTAATCCAGTTGAGTTATCTGGAGCAGGAAGACCAAGGGTTTTCTATGATGTTACGCTAGCTCTAAAGTCTCTTGGAATTTGCGTATTCTCGGTAAGAAACAAATTTGATGAAAAAGTATTCTGAAATCCATGGATTTTCATTTTTTGCTTATTGATATTTCATAATTGAAGGTCAACAATAATGCGAAGCTCCTTGAGTTTTGTATTTCTTCTGTTTTAAGACCTGTATGATAGCATGATTGGCTATTAGTTCATTCCGGATTCAAGTACGGGTCTTGGGTGCTGCCATATTTTTTTTCCATGTATTCGGAGGTCGTTTTAAGCAGAGTTAAAACCATGGGTTTTTCTTGGTGTTTCAGGCTGAAATAGGAAGATATTCAAGTTCAGAGCTTGAATGGGAAGTCTACAGGTTCCTTTTGGATGAGAACTGCAGATTCAAATTGTCAAGTACGATAGCTAGAAATGAGATTGTAGACGGAGTTAGAAGATTACTCATGGGTTGGTAAGAGCAACCATCATCTCCTTTGTATCTATAATACAAATCCCAACACTAACCATTCCCTCGCCTGAACTGCTCTAATCCGCAATGCATTATTAGGCTTCTTGTATTTACGCACTTGGAACTTTTTAAGGCTGTAAATTTGTAGGGAAATTAGTTTGTAGTAGCGTTGTGAAATAAATCTATGATTATAATATGAAATATTGAAGCTTTCAACAAAACATTGAACACTGAGCTTAGATCTTATTGGATTGCAAGTCACACATGGTAAATTTAATATCACGATTGATTCCCAACTCTTTGGTCAAACAACAGTAAAAGAAAATAATATCATCACTTTAATGTTAACGAGAAAACAAACAATGTTATCCATTAGATTTTTTTACCTATTCAAACATTTAGCTTGAAAACAATTAATCAGACGTAGCAGGCTAAACCAAAGGCATAGGAACCAGAAAACTTTAATAGTATCCGTATCATGTCTGCGAATTTTGCGCCCTGCCCACTCATGAACCTTTGCATAAGACATCCAAATCACCCAACAAAGCTTTCATCGAGATATTACCTCTTGGATGTGATGAGATGCACTTTCAATTTGGCATCAGAGATTTCATGATCCATGTATACACAAAAATGACTAGCATTTGAAAATCACAAGAGGCAGCAATTTGGTAACAGAATCACGGGCCAATAGGTCAAGAGCCATGCAGCAAAACAGCATGTTGGACACCATCAGTGGAGCCGTTGGTAAAAAGAACTAAAACTTGAATGGAGATGACCACAAAAATCAGTGCATTTTGTTGTAATCCTCTTATCCTATAATATTCACTTTCTTAAAACTTGAATCATAGTAAGTAGTGATGCGAATTAAAGCAATTTGCTCCAAGCAATAGCGTCTGGCACATGGGATTATAGCACTAATTGTTTTAACACCATTAAACCTATTTGATTTCCTCATTCAAAGTTACAAGATGGCCAGAGCTTTCCTTCAAAGTTTGGAGGCATTAGGCAGTGCGCAAAGCTGCAGATTCCAGCTGACCCCAAAAAAGAAAAGAAGGCATAAGCTGAGACAGGGAAGCACTCTGACCAATTCCTATATGCCACTAGGTACTAAATGCCCTTCAACAGTTATTCTCCTCCACGGATTCAACAGGTTCAACTGAAGCACAGATATTCTACAATAATCGGCTACAATATGTCATATCATCAGCCATGACAGACAATGGGGTAAAGAATATTGCCTTCTTAATGATATAATAGAGCGAGGAAACTTAATAACCTAAAAGCCTAAAAAGGAAAACAAGTGCATGAAAGACAAAATTCTTAACAGCTAAAAAGGAAATTATGACAGAAAGAACAAAAAGAAATCTACCTCAATTGCGGTCTCTTTGGAATTACAAAGCAAGAGCAATCAGAAGGCAATGCAGGTCTGGCCGATGGCAAGATTACTGCTACCATAGCAAGCAGCCAAAGTTTCCTTTGCATAAAGTAAACCAAGAGAAAAACTCCCCGTTTTCCCAGCTTGAGGGATGAGTCAGTTGCAATGGAACCAAAATCATAATTGAAGATTACAAAATGCTAGCTTTCAACTAACCCAAATTCTTTATACCCAAGTCAAAGGAGCAAGCAACAGTAAAGGCCCAAACTCCACAAATCAAGACACTAATAGTTCTCTCCATGACTAGTCCAGTAAAGAGTATGATTTTCGTAGAGATACACAGAGTCATGATCAAGCACATAATGTCCACAGAAGAAAGACTTAAAACCATCCAATATAACATTAGAAAAGCTTCAATTTGTCTGCATCGATTCAGAATGATACTTCTCTAGATCAGCGTCAAGATCTTCTGCAGAAACCTTTTCTCCACGGCCCTTTCCCTGTCCACGGCCTCTTCCAGCACCACCACGTTGCCTACCAAACCCTCCAACCCTGCCTCGACCACTGCAATAACAATATTAGACTAGTAAGTAACTATAAGTACACAAAAACTATCAATTAATAAGAGAAAAGTAAGATACGGAACACGTATTCCAGAGATGATAACTAAAATAAATGTTGCAGTAATACCAGTTCTTTTGCTAATGTGAAATATGTCTAAATACATCATTTCAAAAAACTGTAACACAGCATAGGCACAGCAGATTTAACACTCTACATGCATAGTATCTAAACTATCATAGTATCAATAACCAAAAGCTTAAGTTTCAAATAATTGATAATTGAGGAGAAATTTATGCCAAGAACTGATCTTAAGATTTGCATCTAATGATCTTAATGCACATTACAAAATTCAAGCAACACAACATACTGATAAATATATAAAAAGAACATTTAAGAATTCTTAACATCTCAGAATCATCAGTGGAACTAATAGTAGAATCTAAACTTTTGAATAAAACAAGGAGTCAAGCAAAGAAATAATGAAGCGTACCCTTTAGGGCCTCCATTAGAACTTCGAAAGACCCCATGAGTCGCTGGAGGTGCAGGAGGTGTAGCAATGTTTGTTCCAACAATCTCGATTTTCATCGGCTTCCCATCAAGTTGAACATTGTTGTACCTCTTTACTGCAGCCAGACCATCTGCTTTCCTTGCAAAGACAACTTCTGCTGTTCCCTAAGAAAAATAGTTTTTTTTTTGTTCTAAACAGCTGCAGGATACAAAGATACTTATTGGAAGAAAAAATTTATGCCGAACTTGAGCAGATACCTTCGATCTCCCACTCCTATCATAGTGGACCGAAAATCGTTTCAGGTCACCAACCTCAGAAAATAACTCCTGCACATATACAAAGAAAACATTAGAAAAATAAACACTAGCAACAACACGGCACTGATCTTAATGGAAAAATACAAATTCAAGAAAACGATTATTTAAATAACTTTAATATCAACAGAGCTTAAGTTTATGTGGAAAAAAATTCAAATCACTACAGCTACAGTTAAAAAGAGGAAACAGAGCAGAAATCTTATACAAAAAACAAATAAGATAACATATAGTATATTAAAAATACCTTGATGTCATCGTTGGAAACACCATAATCTAAATTAGAGATGTAGAGCTTCGTTCCAGTTTCTATTGCAGAAGTTCGACCCGCTTGCCCTTGAAACGCCACTCCCTTATCTGAAAACATATCGTTCTGCCACGTCGTCTCCGGCGCCTGAGTAGAAAAGGCAAATAATTGAAAACAAGATCTAATCGAAACTACAAAAGCAAATCAAATATAAAAAAGCAGAAAAAAGTCATAATCAGATCTAAACCGACCGCTAGCTGTTATTCTACCTTAGCTGGGGTATAGGGTGCAGAGCGGTTTGCTCCTCGGTTAGGAAAGCGGCGGGCGGGTCCAGGTCCGGATCCGCGGCCACGGCCACGGGAGTTCCCGGATCCAGACTTACGGTTGCGCTTGATGAGATCGTCCAGCGACATCTCTAAAGCACTCGACATCTTAGGAATCTTCTTTAGTAAGAAGAAAGATTAAAAGAAAGGAAAGTAGACAGAGAGGCGAGGGAGGCAAATAGAGAGATCGTAGGCGAGATAGGGTTCCGCCAAAGAAGAGATTTGTACCAAAGAGAAAAATTATAAATCTACAAAGCCTTTTGTGCTGATAAGATAACTACCACTGACACGTAAGTTTCACGCGATAGGTTATATAAGTATTTTTCTTCCATTGCATGCCATTTTTGAAATCATCATCTCACATGGTGCCTTGGTGTAGTCGGTTATTACGTTAGCCTAGCTTACTAAAGGTCTCCGGTTCGAGTTCGGGAAACGCCATTTCTTTCTATTTATAGTTGTCCATTTCCTGGATACTGAAGCACCTTTTTTTACTACTTTTGATTTATATGCAATTCGTGCCAACAGATGCAGTAGAAAGTTAGGAACATTGAGCAAACTCAATTTCCTGCTCTGAATCCATTGCAAAACATCAGGCATAATATATATATTGGAAATTCCATGGATAAGGCAGTCTTCCTTTTCTTGGACATAGTCTTCCAATTTCATAGCAGAAAATGAAACAACATATGATCCCGCAGTACAGCGAAACAATTAATGGCCTTGGTTTAGTATATGAAAAATGGATATTTGTTCAGATTCAGAGGAACTTTTAAGTTGTAAGGGATTGGTAAAAATATAATTAGCCCAATCTTGAACCAGCAACGAGGCACAAACAAATTCCACCATACGAGCGCACATTTCACCTTTGGGGAGTTGTCTCACAAGTCCTTTCCGCTGCCAAAACATGTGTCATTGGTCACATGATTTGTATCATGCTTACAAAAAGTATGATGATGCTCGCATTTATATAATAGATCAATACCAGATTCATATCTCCTCACTAAAACCATATAACATGCTCTCATTTCAACCAAGGATCCAAAGTCCACTTTGATATCTCAGTCGGTCCATGGAGGCATCACAACAGTTAACTTTTTAATTGGTGGCCTCCTATGATTCTTCCAAAGGTTTGCTCATTGCTGTTAATGCTGCTATTATTCGCAATGCTTCTGGATTTATTATTGAAGGTTCGACAAAAATTAATCAAGCCAACTCTGATATTAGTCTGGAAGCTGTGGCAGATGGCTCTACGTCAAGGCTGCCAGAAGGTAATTGTGGAATCGGACAATGCCAAACTAGTTAATCGCATTCGGACTCGCAATCATTCTGATTGCAAAACCTGTAACTACCGAGCGAGATTTGTCGAGGCTGGGAATAACTGTATATTCTGATCTCTGTTCTTTATTTTTCTACAACATCTTGCTATTTGGCAGCCGATTGGGGTTTTTGAACAACCCAGTAAGTTAAGGATGCTGCTGTATGTAAAATTTGTTTACAAATGAATATATCAAGAGATCGCTATAGCAAAGACCGAACCAAATAACAGAGAGTAACCGGTTAAGAAAGCATCTAGAACAAAGAGACAAATTTCATTTCATAGATCCAACAACTTTAAATCCATCAGCAAAAAGTACTTTACATTCATCAAACGAAACTTCCACAAAGAAAACAACATAAACCTAAATTCCCAAATCCACAAGATACAGAAACCCTAAATTCAAGAGCTAGTGAACTTGGTAACCGCCTTAGTCCCTTCAGAGACGGCATGCTTCGCGAGTTCACCAGGCAGAACAAGTCTGACGGCCGTCTGGATTTCCCTGGAAGTGATGGTGGGCTTCTTGTTGTACCTCGCGAGCCTCGAAGCTTCTTGAGCAAGCTTCTCGAAGATGTCGTTGATGAAACTGTTCATGATCCCCATGGCTTTGCTTGAGATCCCGATGTCAGGATGGACTTGTTTGAGGACCTTGAAGATGTAGATCTTGTAAGTCTCCACACTCTTCTTGGCTTTCTTCTTTTTCTTGTCTCCGGCAGCGCCACCTTCCTTGGGAAGCTTCTTGCCGGCCTTTGGCTTCTTCTCCGCCGGAGCTTTCTCGGCAACCGTGGTCTTTTTTTCCTCCGCTGGCTTCTTCTCGGCCGGCTTTTTCTCTGCTTTTGGCGCCATTGAGAGAGAAAGATTGTTGCGTGAAGCGTGAGTTGGAAAAATAATTAACAGCTGTAGCGGTAGTGGCTGAGTGACGACTTAAGAATTGCGTAAGTCGGGTCTAGTATTTATAGAGGTTAAAGGAAGAGCCTAATTGGAGGATATGGAGAGACGAGGATCGCGATATGGAAATTTCTGACCTTTGGATTAGAAAATGGGATCGACGGCCTGGAAAGATAAGTAAAAAGTACGCGGGAAGCAATGTTGGAGACGTGGCGGTCTTTTATTGGTATCTATTATGGGGTTTGGATTGATGAGCTAAGGAAAAAGCATAAACGTTTTCGGTTGACAGCCAAAGTGAAAAACATTTTTTCCCTAAAATTCTATTTTAAACAAATTAGACGTGAAAAATGATTTGATTCAATTATTTATCAGCAAAATTTTTGAACTCGTTCGCATTATATATGTATATATGAACTAAACAAGTAGTTTAAGTAAAAATTTATTCTTAAAGAATTAAATTTAAATTGTTTTGTTTACATAATATATGTGTATTATCGAATAATTAAGAATATTTATGAAAGAATTGCCTTACGACTATTAATGTATATATATTTGTTATCTTTTTATTTAAATTTTGATTTTTTTTCTTATGTTTTCAAATATGAATATTTTAGTATTATGGATACTTAATTTAAACAATACAATCTATATAAATATTTTTTTCTTCATATTGTGATGTTCCGATGCAATTCTATATGTTCATTGGATTTTTTTCTTTAGCGATCAATGATATTATTTTAATTCTCTTTTGCGTGGCATAAGCGTGGTAGCAGACAAGAAGGAGAGCTTAGTCTCTTCTCCTCCCATATTGAGTCTGACTCATAATGATAATTTTTTTTAATAGTCTAAATATAATTATAAGATAGTTTTTTTCATAAATATTTTTAACTCTTGACAACACACATTGTAGATGTTGCGATTGAATTTGAGTTTTCAGGTATGAATATTATCTGCTTTTCTATTGGGATCACTTGTTGAGTGATCATTTATCAAAGAATTACTATGATTATCAAAAGATTGTAACATCTTGGACTAATTTACTTACGATACTTACTTGACATTTATAAAAAAATATCTAATAAATTATAAGTTCAATACATTATGTTTAGCAAAATAAACGAATATTCCTTATTCATTATCAGATAGTCACTTATTCACGTGTGAGGTTAATAGTTTTCATTTCCCGTCTCGTGAAAAATTCTTTTCGCTTTAGCTGCAGAACACCACCACAAAATGAGGAAACACAAAGTGAACAAAACACCATAGAAAAACGGGGGCAATCACCACCCATTCTGGAGGGGAAAGACTGAACCGACGAGGAAAAGAGTAAAAGACACCAGCCAGCTATTGATCTTGCATCTACATGGTCACTTTCGAGGGCGCAAAAGGAAAAAGAGACGAAGGTAATGCAGTAAGAAAATCATCACAGTCAACGTGTCTGGATTTAAAATCGTCAATGACTGAAGACGGGAAAAACAAGGGAGAGTCGGGATAATCGCCAAAGGAAGCGGCGGATCAAAGAACCACCGCCAAAAGAGCCTGACAGAACCACAGGTTAGGCGCCGAACTCACTTTTCATATGCAATCAGATTAAATCCAAGATATGCTTGCTTTAAAAGGACAATGAAACTAGCTTCATTAACATTTCATATGCAATCAGATTAAATCCAACAATTTAGCAAGGCATTCCAGATCATTTTCAGATCTATATCTTACATCAAAACCATTCAAATAATTGCAGGCCACCATTTCAATCTGCGCAAACAACACAAGTAACCAAATATCGATTTCTATAGATGAAACCATGCAAGAACAAACCTAAAAAGAGTATTCATATCCCCGAAGAAGATAGAATTTTGTTATAATGAATCAAACCAATAAGGCACTCTGTCGAATAACCTCCTCGCATAACAAAGACTTAAAAAAATAAAACTTGAATCGACAATTCGATATCATAGTTCATTCAGGTCGATATTATCGCCTTACGCAACCTATTAATATTTCACTTGTAGCAAAAGCAAAAAGAATTTGAATATTCATGCTTCCTGGATACTTCAATTTAGTTTGCGCGGCTTCTTATAACATCAAGTCCCATCTCGGTGGGATCAGTTGCCTGCAGCTCTACTTGAATACCATCCAACTCTCTCTTGAACCTGTCCTTTGAGCTTGCGTAAATCATCTTGCTTCTCACCCTTGAGGTGTCCGGAGACCTTGAAACAAACATAAACAGCAATGACTGAAACGTAGGGAAAGTAAAAACCACTAATAGTTTTAAGCATAACAGTACCATGCAATGAAGAAAATCCTGCTTTTCTGGCAATTCTCAGCAGTCACGAAGTCAAAATCATATACAGCATATCGACACCCATCAGCAGGCAGGCTTGCAGTGAAATCATCATAGCTTTGAGTCGGCTCACCAAGTTTCTCAACTACCACCTGCTTTTGTTTCTCCTCGATCTTGAATACAATGAATCGGTAAGTTCTTTTAGCCTTTAACTCTAGAAACTTAAGCTTGCAGTCATCGTGCACAGCCATTCCAGAAGCTGCGTTTGCCTGCAACAAAAGTGTTCATAGCATACATAAGCTTACTTACAACAATGACCCCTTCAAACTATATATTATCAATTAATCAATCGGCTTTTCCGCTTCTCTTTTTTTCCCTTTGCCAAGCATTCCCAAGACATGAAATCATAAATGAGAGCTCATGTTCATGAATTCCATCCGATGTAGAAAATAAGACAATGGTAGGTCAGTGACTTGAAACTTCACAAACATCATCACACTCTGAAGAATGGGAGCTCAACTACGTTAACAAACTCACAAATCTAACCATCCGGGCCATCCATTCTACAATGAATTTCCAGGGTTTTCAAAATAAACAATGAACTTGAAATCACCAAAAAAATCTTACAGTTAGCAACCCTAAATACAATATTCCAAACTTAAGAGCATTAAATACTGGGGGCAAATATGAGAGATGAATGTCAATGAATCTATTTGAGACAAATTCAAGCAACAAAAATCACCCCTGAAAATGAGAGTTCAACTTCCTTAAAGACCCACAAATCTAACAATCCAGGCCATCAAATCCGCACTTACTTTCCAGTGCTGTGAAAATAAACATTAAAGCTGAAATCACCCAAAATTCTTTTTCATTTAACAGCCATAAGTGCAATAACCCGAATTCAAGCAAAACAACAACAATAATAATAAAAGTAGATGAGAATGCATGTCATGGTTCATCAGTAGGACATCAATTCTGAAGTGCAGTGGGGGGAGAAAAAACTTCAGCATTTAAAGAAGAAGGAGAAAATCAATGAATCTAAACTCAAAAACATAATCTATCCACAAATGGACATTGGAAGAATGATCAATATATCCCAATTTCCAAAGGAATCAACCTGTCCGATACGCATGGATTTTAAGCTGTAAACAGAAGCATCTGTTTTATCTACAAGAAGTTCTCAAATTCAACACGAATTTAAAAATCCAAAACAACAACAAAACATCAAGCGACTAGCAAGAGATCAAACAACGAACAGTTATTCCATCATCAAATCATCTACTCGATTAAAAAATTCCGGAAATGAAATCCAGTAATCAAATAACTTCAAATTTCATACTGGATTAAAGACCTACGTTCAAAGTAAATGGTAAACCAGATCTACATTTTGAAAAAAGAGAAATCAACCGTAAGTCAATGAAGCACGGGTCAGAGAAATACTAGAACTATAATGAAAATTAAGAAAACAGCCAGAATAATGAAGGAATATGCAAAACTCACCATGGCTTTTTAGATTGAACTTACGGAGAGAAAATATGAAGGCAATCTCAAAGAAACAGAGAGATGATAATAAAGGGCTTCTACCCTTTTTAAAATATATCACTCCATATATTTTTTCTTCGAGAAGTGAAATATTCTTTTTTTTAGAGGTTTTTCTATTTAGTTGCTTTACACACGCCGATAAGACTCATGATGGTGATGTCGTGGGAGGGAAGGTGGTCTGTCCATTGATAAAGCGACACGTGGGTTAAAGTTGAAATATCGGGTATGCCCTGATGGGAGCGTTGCTTTGGCAGTCGGTTTCGACTGGATTATCTCCCGCGCGTTATCGTAGCCCTTAATATATTTCAGCTCAGAAAAAGGGACCGGATTCGGATGTAAGCCATCGAATAAACGAGCGTCACATCATAGAAATAGGAAAATTATATCAATTATCATTATAGTATTAAAAATTTATTTAGTTTTAAATCACTAGATATAATGAGATACGCTAATTAACTTAATGATAAATAATACTTATATTATTCTGTTTTGTATATGTCAAATTTTGGTATATAAAAATAATACCTCTATTTTTAATTTTAAAAAAAATTACTAGATTTAATATGATGACGTAATTCGCTGGTGTCTATTGACTTAAAAGTCAACAAAAATTAGAGCATTACAAGATTAAAGTTTTAAAAGAATTTTCGTTGATTTTCAAGAATAAATAAATTGATGGAAAAAATACATGATAAATAGAAACATTTTAGTATAATCTCACCAAAAATAGTTACTGACAACGGGTGATGATCTAACGATGACGATGGTCAAAGAGCGCTGAAATTTATGTAAAAAAATGAAGGATATAACAAAATATCTAACAATGTTAAATTTTTAACAGTTGAATGGCTAAAAAACAAATTTAAAAGTTAGTGTTATAATTGAAACGAAATTTATAGTTCATTGAATATAACATAACAGTATTAAAAACTTGATGATTAATGTTATAGTTCATCTATGAAAAATATTGGTTTTTTATTAGAATATGAAGAAAACATAGTCGATAAATGCATTGGTTACAAATGAGTCATTAAGTGGTTATGGAAGCACCAAGCCACCAACGGCAAAGGCGTGCTTTGAAAGTAGTTCGTCGTATAAATATTATTTTATACTCTATGTGTTTTTATAATCAACATAAAGAAGTAATATTTTACTTTAAATATTTTAAAAAATAACTATTATTTTTATAATTATAAACAAAATCATGTATAAGACAATAATATTGTTATGCATTTTAAAACTTTTATAGTGCAGAGAGAAGTACATACAATATTGAACCTATTGGTTAAATGTTAGTTTTTTTGGATAAGTGAAAAATATAATAGTTTTTTAAGTGTTAAAAACAATATTTTCAACATATATTCACTTAGTGATTAATGACTGGACATATTGAATGTGACAGAGAGTATTTATTTTCTTTATTTACTTCTTTTGCCTCGTCATTTTACTTGTTTTTATTTTCGCCACATTTCTTCTAGTTCTATCTTCTCCTCATTCATATCATGCTTGATCAAAGGTCGTTGAAAGCTAGACAATGCCATCGACAGTCGATGTCGACTTTATTTATATATTTTCTTTAAATTCACAAGTAGGTAACGATTTTGGGACACTTTGTAGTAAAGTAGTATTCGCGTGTTATAGAGGTACCTTTAGAATTATCACAAAATCCCTAAATAATTTGTAAATTGTGTTTCACTAATAATTTTAAACTTTGTTAAATTTGTTTTTTAATAGTCTAAAGTTGATTAAAAGAAAGTATTTGTTCATAGATATTGTTAAATCTTTGACAATACATACAACCTTGCAGACACTGCGATTGAACTCAAGCCTTCTAAGATAAACATCATTCGTTTTTCAACTGAGACCACTTGTTGGGTATAAACTTTGTTAAATTTTAAATTATATCATTACAATCTTTACAATATAAAATTTTAAGGTATATCATGCAAATATAATATATAGACATAAATGTATTTTTTAAATAAAACCGCACGTTAACAAATTTATCTAAAAAAACTTTATTTATATAAAATTAATTTATAAAAGAAATCCAATGTTAAATATATTCGTGGATTTTATTTTCAACTTCTATAGTTTTACGTGTTTCTTTTAAGAGTAAATTTTTGATACACAGGTTGTGTAAAATTAATTTTACATATGCATGTGTATTTACACTATAAAAACTCAAATCTTAAAGCCCTAACCCTAAAAACTAAATCCTAAACCTCAGACCCTATACACTAAATTCTAAACACTAACCTTAAATTCTAAACCATACAACCTAAACCCCTAAACTAAAATCATAACCCCTAAAACTAAAAGACACGTGTAAACTAAAATTTACACGGCGTGTGTATCAATTTTTTTTTGTTCTTTTAAACATGATATCTACACTTGTAAATAGACAAAATGATTGAATTTAAAAATTATAAAAAAATATTAAGTATCCAATATATAAAGTACTCTTTTAAACAATTATATTTTAAGATCTAAAATCAAATTACATTCTCGAGCTTTAGTATTATATAATTAAATAATTCAACAAATATTAAACTTTATTTAAAAATAAATTATTACGTTAAATTATACATGCTTTACTTTTAATATATTTTAAGATTTATTATTATAATTTAATTATATAAGAGGTAATAATTTAAAATTTAAATATTAGAACAATTTAGTATAATTTTAATTATACAAATAATAATCCATACATTGCACGTTTAAGATAACTTTTTAAAATCATATTAGGCCGGTAAACGAACACGAACAAGGATATGTTCATGTCCGTTTGTTTAATTTTAACCAAACAAAAGAAAGAACACGAACAACTTAACGATTATAATTTTTTGTTCGTGTTCGTTTGTTAAAATGATAAATAAACGTAAACGAACACAGACGAACGAACATAAAAGGATATATGCGACTAAATTTAAACGAACATAAACGAACGAACATATGTGAATAAATTTAATTTTTTTTAAATATAATAGTTTTGTATTGAAAATAATAAATATAAGTGAATAAATTTAAATGAATATAAACGAACGAACATAAATGAAACGGATTATAGAACGTTCATGAACGTAAATAAACGAACGAACATTATGTTCGTGTTTATTCATTTACTTAAACGAACATAAAATGTTATTCATATTCATTCGTTTAATCCCGCCGAACGGTTCACAAATTCGTTGAACGTTTGGTTCGTTTATAACCCTAAATCGTATATAAGAAAAACAAGTTTAATAATTAATACATAAAAAATATAAATGAATGGACCGGACAATTAGATCCGATTCATAAACAAAACAATATGTTTAGTTAATTAGGCCTTTTCGGCATGGTTATTTCAGTCCAGCAGCTGATTTTACGAGGTCCATAGCATAAACCAAAAGGGGCCATCTTCGTAACTGCAAACTCAAATCTACCGGGGGCCCTTAAAATCCGAAACCCTAATTCTCCTTCAACACTTCTCAAGCAACCCTTAAGCTGCCGCCATTTTTGTTTTCTGGGTAAACATTCATGTTCCTCACAATTTTAGATCTAACTAATTCTTCGAAGTTCATCGTTGTTATAAAATTGATCTTTTGTTTGAATTCAAATAGCACTATTTTTTTAAAATTTTTCTGGTTCAATTTTTCTAATTTTGGGTTTTCATTATCATAATTTTATATGCTTTTTCTCTATTTATCTTTTTTTTTTCATGTATTTGAACTTTGCATCCCAAAAATATTTAGAAAGAGCTTTGAGATTATATGCATGTTTAGCAACAAATCTGGTATATATGCAATGAATTGACCATATGCTAGCATAAATCGTCTTAGAAATCAGTCCCGTTCTAGAACTGTTATGCTATGTTTAGGAACATAAATCTGAATATTTTGTATTTTATTATTTAGAATATATATATATTTTTGAGAAAGTTATGCACACATTATGTATAAATCTGTTGAATTCGATATGATTATATATCCAATTGGTAGAAGGAAAGAAGTTCAAATTCTCACATAATTTTTTGAATTTGAGAATAATAATGAATGTTACATTTATTTGTGTTTTTATTCATACTGCTGGCATTATTTTAGGAATCCAGTCCAATGCTTGCTTATTATATATTTAACTGTAAATTCTTAATTGTTATATTCATTATAAAAATCATCGCAGCAGCGGCGGCAGCTTGCATTTGTAAGGATGGTGAGGGTCAGCGTTTTGAATGATGCACTAAAGAGCATGTACAATGCAGAGAAGAGGGGCAAACGACAGGTCATGATCAGGCCTTCCTCAAAAGTGATCATTAAGTTCCTCATGGTCATGCAGAAGCATGGTTTGTTCACCATACTCTCTATGTTTCTTTATTAAATATTTAATATATGGTAATCTGAAAGTTTATACATTTGCTTTTTCGATTTCCGTTACAGGTTACATTGGAGAATTCGAGTATGTTGATGACCATAGGGCTGGTAAAATTGTGGTTGAACTGAACGGGAGGCTGAACAAGTGTGGGGTAATTAGTCCTCGTTTTGATATCGGAGTCAAAGAGGTCGAGGGTTGGACTGCTAGGCTACTTCCTTCGAGACAGGTTAGCTTAAAATATTCCAAATATATGGAAAAACTAGTAAAAATCTAACCATACCTGTGTCCAAGTAGCATAAAGCAAAAAATCAGAATCTTTAGGACATTCGTCATGGTTAATTAATTTACTTTTTTTGTAATAACATTATATATTAGGCAATAGTTTACAACTTTAGTCATCATTTGCAATTTGTTGGGTTAAGATGGCCTCTTAAATTTTGTTTGATACACCTTGATTGATCAAGTATTCCGGCACTCGATAACTTGAGCTCTTGGCTTGATGATGACCAAGCTCAAATCGATTTTGTTTTTCTTTTGAAGCCAAATCTGAATTGCTTGCAAACATGTGCTCCGTTTAAACCTTTGTTGATGGAAGCATATGAAGGTCTAATCAATTGCAACAAGAATTGTGTGTAATATTTTTTTGTTCATTGCAGTTTGGATATATTGTGCTCACTACATCTGCTGGCATCATGGACCACGAGGAAGCTAGAAGAAAGAACGTTGGTGGAAAAGTACTTGGTTTCTTCTATTGAGTCAAATTTCTGATGATTTCATTTAAAAAAAAAAATCTCTCCGTGTAGAACTTGTAGTTCTAATTTTGTATGGTTTTTGTGATAATGTTTGAGGTTATGAATTGTTTGCCGTAGACTATGTACTTTATTTTCTTCGAAGGTTACCCCTTAAAAGAAAGGGTGATGCATTGTAGATGCAGAAAATTGAGATTTAGTTTTAGATGAATATCATGTTACTAAGAATGAATACGTCTTTTTAAAAAATTGTTGCCGGTGTATGTTCATTTTTCTTAGTCTTTTGGTAAGGTGCATCACTTTACTGATAAAGAATTCAAATTTGAATCTAGTAATAACATTATTTTTTCTGTTGGACCATTCGGAGGGTTCAATAATTACACTTTCCTTAAATTTTTTCTAAAAAATAAAATACAAGTAAATGATGGTGTTTTTCTACACCAGAAACCAATCTTTATTAGTGTTTTGAAATAACATTATTTAAATAGATGGATATGAAAATAGGTAAAGTACTTTCGGCTTAAAGTATTAAATGTTTAATTATCATAATTGTTATTTTTTCGGTTGCCGGTTTAATTCGACGTACAGCTATTTTAGAAGCTGTTTACCATTTGGATTGATTATCGTAATTGTTATTTGATACTTAATTATCTGTTTAATTATCATCCTTGTAAACTTATATGCTAGCGTGCGCAGGGAGTGATGGGGGCACCCGAAATATAAAGGAAAGGGCACCTCTTCCCAGGGAAGAGAAAGCGGTCACTGCGCATTTTTCATTTATGATTAAAAAATGGAGAAAATTAAACCAGCCGAATAGATAAGAACTTCATATTATACTTGCAAATTGCAATGGCCTTTAATATTTGACTTTTCGCAGACCTTTCATTTGTTCAAGTTTTTCAAGGATCTTCATCTCAATCTCCGATCCGGTACTCTCTTTTGTTTTTGGTTTATTTCTTGTTTAATTACGTGGATTCAAGTGCGGAAATGTCAGCTTCTTTATTCTGATTTTCATTTTTGGGTTCAGATTTGAGAGGTTTCCTTTTTTTGGTGGAATTCGTCAATGGCTGCTCCACCAGCAAGAGGCAGAGCTGATTATGATTACCTCATAAAGCTTCTATTGATCGGCGACAGCGGTTCGTTGATCTCTAAAACCTTTTCCCTCTCCTTTTCCATGTAACCAAACATATCTCTGAAATTTCCTAATCTTAATCCTCTCGTTTAGATTTATTTTCCATGCATTTCCGCGAAACGATATGTCATGCAAGTAAATTTAATTCGCATTATAATGTATTCTGCCTCTTTCAGTTTTGTTTCTATGATTTGGACGAGTTTCATGGGATTCGTTTACAGGTCTTTTGTGTCGAAGAACGTTGAAGAAGCAAAATTTGAGAGCATTTATTGGTTAATTTAATTGTTTGTCGATTTTACTGAATACAATTAAGTAGGAGTGGCAGCTAGCTCTATGCACTTTAATTTATGGTCATTTGAAGTTAATATTTTTAATTAATCCGCATTCTAAATTTGGCATAAATTTCCTTTGCAAGAAATGTTTGGTGGTTATGTTTTTAGTTTGAAATTTTGATTCCTTGGTAATCTGATTGCTTTTGAAGCTTTGCTCAAAGGACTTCAACATTTTCTGTTATTTACATATGTAGGTGTTGGTAAGAGTTGCCTTCTTTTACGGTTCTCTGATGGTTCCTTCACAACCAGTTTTATCACCACCATTGGGTGCGAATTTTTCAAATTGAGCCCTTTCGTCTTGTTTATTTTATATAGATGAACTTACCTGACTTAAACAACATGATTCATCCATGTGCAGTATTGATTTTAAGATAAGAACCATTGAGCTTGATGGTAAACGAATTAAGCTCCAAATTTGGGATACAGCTGGACAGGAGAGGTTTCGGACAATCACAACTGGTGAGTACTTCGAAATTTATTTTGGAGCCAAATTTATCAAATCATCAAAGCATTGTGATCCTTCACAATTGGTAATTCATCATACAATGAGTGAGAAATTACCTCAAACAACTCCACCTATATCAATTTACTGCCTTGGTCTGTGGTTTATCATGCACACTAATAATCATTGAAATCATTCTTAAACTTCTTAGGTCTGCTCTTTGGTTATCTTTCATTTTCTTGGTACTTTAAATTAGAGAGGCTGCTAAAAGGTTGCCATTTAAGCATGGCAATTTCAAGCGTGATGCAAATGGTTACAGGGTTACTATCTAGGAACTTGTTCTTCTTTGTCTGATTCTAACTTTATTAGAGCTTTTTCACCATTGTATGATATACAACTTTATGGTCTGGGCACATCACTCAGGTGTGTCAAAATGTAAAATTTTCTAATAGAAAAATTAAATTCTTATCAATTTGATATTTGGCAATTTATAACTTCTGTGGGCTGGTTTTTGATCCCATGTTTTGCATTCCTCCCCTTATGCATCTTTTTCTTGTACTTTTAACAGCTTATTATCGTGGTGCTATGGGAATCTTGCTGGTCTATGATGTCACAGATGAATCATCCTTCAACAGTAAATCACTTGTTCTCTTGCTTTCACTTAATATCTGATTCTTGCTTTGTCGTTTATCCTTACATTTTAACTTGTTTTCTTATTTGTTAGTCTCCTTTTATTAATCATTTAAAGATTACAGTTATGCTTCTGTTAAATCTCTTAAAGAGTGGCTTCTTTCCTTGCAGATATTAGGAACTAGATTCGGAACATTGAACAGCACGCATCCGATAATGTTAACAAGATATTGGTAGGGAACAAAGCAGACATGGATGAAAGCAAAAGGGTATGTAGCTCCCCACAAAGTTTTAGTAGATAATGTCTATGATTCTATCATCATTTACCATGCTTTGCATGTTTTACAAGTCTGTGAAGAGTGTTGTAGGATCAGTACTTTTGGCAGAGGAATTGAAGAGAATTTTTTCTTGGAACTCATTCCTAAACAATTAATTATAAAAACCCCTGTATGAATGCATCTATTTTCTGATCTTACTCTTATGTTTTTCTCCTTTCTAAGGCTGTGCCTACCTCGAAGGGACAAGCACTCGCTGATGAGTATGGGATCAAATTTTTTGAAACCGTAAGCAATGTTTGATGATTCTTGTTGCTCTTTGAAATCGAGATTTACCATGTTGCGTGTCCTGAAAGAAACTGTCACGCAGAGTGCAAAGACAAATCTAAATGTGGAGGAAGTTTTCTTTTCAATAGCGAAGGACATTAAGCAAAGACTGGCTGATACTGACTCTAGGGCTGAGGTATTGGAACTGCTTGCCTTGCCTGAAAACAAAACTTCATTAAAAGAAAATTAAGCTCTTATGACTATAAAATCATAATACCTATTTTACATATTATTGAATAAAATTTTATGGTTGCAGCCTTCGACAATCAAGATCAATCAACCTGACGCAGCAGGTGGGGCAGGTCAAGCTGCACAAAAATCAGGTTGCTGTGGTTCAACCTAAGGTGACCAGATGTGGTTCAACACGAGTAAATATTGGATCTTAAACTTGCATTAAAAAAGAAAGAAAGAAACTAATCGCATTGAATACATGATGGGTGCTTGTGTTTTCGTCATGTTTATAGTGGGTGAAATGCAGTCGTTTCCTATAATTTGATAGTTTTTGGTCATGGCAAAGTCACATAGATGCATAAAATGTGACAGTAGGTATGTAATTTCAAGATTTGCAACTTTATTCAAAATGAATATAACTCCTACTTTGTTATCCTTTTACCCGACTCCCTGTCCCTATCTTTCTTCTTTCCAATTGTAGGCTTTGTCAAAAGCAGAACCGGTGATCAACTGATCTGGTCCGGCTTGTGATTTAGCTAAGTATGCTTCTTTAGAAACTGATAATTGTTCGATGTGGTTGCATAGTCTGCGGTTTTGTATCAACAATTTCTATGATCAATTGGTCCCTATTACTTTGTTTACCAACACATTTTTTCATGCTCATTATTTATGAAAGAGATTGACACTCGTCTTTTATTTCGACAAAACATCTGTTCCTAATATTAATCTTGTATTTGGCTTCTTCCTTCCCATAGCTATAGCCCATAAAGGTGCTGATGGAGATTTCTTAATCTTCATCAACACACTTGTTTCATTGTTGTTTAGTGGTAGCTTTAGACAGCATGTTCTGCGTGTTCAGAGTATATTTCTTTTCTTCGCAGGTCGTTTTCTCATTGAAGAAAATTTGGCAATTCAGTTAAAGTGATATAGATTAGCGAAACTTTTGACAGTTAAAGGCGGATGAAGTCCCTATACATCATACATGCATTCAAGGGTAAATCTTAAAATTTAAATTTCATCAACCGATAATAGTTACAATCTTATGTATACTACATAAGATCGAGAGAAGAGAAGAAAAAAAATGAAATTTGAAGAGAGAAAATAATTGGAAAAGTAAACCGAGTACTTGTAATAATTTTTTCAAAAAAAAAATTATTTCAATAATTGATCATATGATCTTGGAGACACAATGATAAACTCGCTCCAATGTGCATCAAATAAGAGAACATGTATAAATATATTAATAGCGAAAATGGTGTCTATACAAGAGAGAAAAAAAGGGTATTCCTAGTATTTCCTACAAACTAATAAAAAGAATGAAGAAATCAATATCCATGATTTCCAACCAGAAACAAACGAAAACATCCTATATGAACAACCGGCGTAGGCGGCCGCGCCGCCTTCTCCAGCTTGAAATCCAAATCAGTTCCGCAAGGCGCCAGTTTCAGATCAAGACACAAATCACCGCTTGGTTTCTTCATCTCTGAAAATAAATCCTGTCGGTTTACCAGTCCTTCATTCAAAGCAGCCCTATGTCTCCTCATGTGACCTCCAAGAGCTTGACCCATAGGAAACTCCACCCCACAAATCGAACACTCATGTGTTTTAGGCTTCTTGGGTGAAACCCGCATATCCTCGGTTAGCCTCGGCTTCTTGTGGCTTGCTCGATGGCCTCCGAGTGCTTGAAAAGACGAAAACGTTTTATTGCAGGTCTTGCATGCAAATACACGATTACTACTGTTATGCCTTAATGCGTCGATTTGGCCAACTTTTGACATCAGCATCAAGCAATTCGCCATTGCCATCGCCTCTATATCTCCACTTTCTCTACCTCTCTTCATTCTGTATTTTATTTTTGTTGAAAAAGAAATCAATGTATGATGAGAATTCGATGGTTGAGAAAGAGGGTTTGTGGAGTCTATAATTTATAGGTTGGAGTTGCCGAGTGTGGGGCTTGGGAAGGATTTGTCAAAGCGATTCTTGCGGGATAAGGAAGTCAAAGAGTGTTGGGTAATGTTTGAGGGGTGGAATTGGAATTCCATACGCCGCCCCCTTCACTACATCTGCGTCACCGCGTAGCGGAGCAAGAAACAGTCGATGCAGGCAACTCAAGCCCAGGGAGCTTCCCTTGTATGACAAATTCTACTGTCTAAAGAGTAAATTACATAATTTTACTCTCAAAACTGTTTTAATTACTAAAGTTTTAAAATATTCAATTTATTTACTGTAATTTAAATATTAAATATTTTTAATCACTATATTTTAGTCTCAAGCTTATTTTAATCATTGATATTTAAACATTAAATGTAAATGATGGTCGTTCGATTTTAAATTTCACTAGTTATTTTGTCTCGGCTTTCTGAGTCTTAATTCGACCTTTATTTCATAAGAAAAATGCCTAAAAATTTAAGAATATTTTTTTTTATTTCTCTCCCGCCTATCTCCTTTTTTCATTATCAGGTAAAACTCATTTCTTGGTATATTACCTTTTTTTTTTTATGCCAATGAAAATTTTCATTGTTCCGATCTTGAATTTTTTTCGTTCGTCGATAAATAGACGACGTTAAAAAATTAACGGATGAGCGACAAGAAACATATAATGTCTAAACTTCAAGAAATAAATTAAATATTTTAAAATTTTAATGACCAAAAGCTTAAAAAAAAAATTAGTGATGATTTACATAATTTACCTATGTCTAAAAGTTGTATTTTGTGAGAACTTCCGTTCTAGTCTGGGTGAAGCCAACGTGGAATATTACTTTATTTTTTAGCTTTGTTTCTTTCAAAAGAAGGGAAAAAAAAGCCATTATTATGGATCAAGCCCTAGTCACTAATGTATCAAGAGAGAATACTTGTCACTATACTACAACAACTTGATAGCGTTTGAGATATTATTTTTATTAAGAAATTATAACTATGTGCAAAGTACTATAGACATGTTTAGTTATTAGGATTTTAAAATGTGATCAGTACTGTAATTCAGTTCTTTGTGATATAAAAATTGATTTGAATTATTTGTTTATTCATGTAACGTTTGTATGCAGCCGCGGCTTTCGCTACTGTTGGTATACAAGAAGGACAAGAATAAAAATAAACAATTTTAACCAAATATTTTAATTTGATATTAATCCATTTATTTATATGTAGGTCATAAATTCAGTTATTTTATTCTGTTTATTTTCGTTTTAGTGTTTAATTTTTTAAATTTTAAACAAGCCAGAATTTTATTATTTATTTGTACTACAAGTAATATATAGATTTAATTTTAATCATATTTTGCGAATTTTAATTTAATCTTTTTAAATATTTATAATTTAGTCATCGTTTAATTAATGTGAAATTTTAAAATTCATGACATATAAAAATTTAATTTACGATTTATACATTTGTTTAGCAAACTTTTTATTTGTCTAACGTGGCAGCCATATATCTATGGCGCGTACCATTGAGTTAGAATGAAAGCACAGCAAAGAATTAAATGAAAAAGGAAGAGAAATGAGGGCTTAAAGGCATTTGTAGGAACATTAGGTCCTATTTTGATTAAAGTAGGACCCAAAATCCTATATTTTTTGGATTAGTATTATTATAGTGAACTCGTCGCATATGCACAGTGAATTTCAAAATAATATTATTTTTATTTAAACTCGTCGTAGGATTTCGACGAGTTTCAATTTTTTAAAATATACGGTTTAAGTCTTAATCATGTAATTAATTTAATCCTAAATTAAACTTGCCATAGTGGCACGACAAGTTTCATCTGGGTTAACGAGCGTAACGACTGAACATAACACCGTTTGGGCAAATATCGAACTCGATGTGGTTGGACGACGAGTTTGGTATAAAAATAATATAATTGGAAAAGAATAAATTTTAAAAAGGTAAGTTTGTACCATTTATGAAACAAAAACTTTTAATAAATAGTTGAAGCGTAGATGGAAAATTTCAAATTTTGTTCGATTTGGGTCAGTAACTTATTTATATGTATGTTAATATTAGTCAATGTTGTTATAATAAGTAGATAAATTTTATCTCCCTACCTTAACGAGCCGAAAAAGATAATTGAGGATGATGTCTATCGAAAAATGTTTCATAGAATTAAAGCATAAAGCAATGTAGATTGATTGCAGCGTAACACATACTTAGAACATTAGACAAATAACCACGCATAAACATGAAACTACAATGATTTCAGCAGTGGAAGGTTAATCGGATTCTGGCTCGGTGTCATCGCAGTCAGTAGAAACGTCTGAAGTTAAGTTAAGTTCTTCAATCCATTGTTGTTTATCTTGTATGCGCCTGTACATAAAATGTTACAACGTATTAGCAGCTGCATCAACATCCGGCGAAGATAGAGCTTGTTTAGTAGCCGATGTGAATGCAGAAGGATCAGCTTCTCTGAGTGAAGACGAACTACCTTCGCCGGCATGGACCTCATGGAACTTAACATTTAAGTGGATGTATTTAGCTCTTGCAGAATTGAGTTGGTCAGATATCTTGCGCACGTCGTTTTCCTTGGTAAGCGTCAAAATGTAGTGCGGTTCAACGAGCGTCGGTGTTGGAATTTTATATTCCAAGTAAGAAATTTTCTTGTTTGTATTTTTACTAACCTCGGTTGATATCAACTGCAACAAATTGTAGAGTGGCCTAATGTTGTTGATTGTTGAGTAGAAATGGGTATCAAGAAAATAAATGTTGCGAAAAAACTTAGCCATGAGAAGAGCAAAGTGTTGGATGTACTGGTGAAACAGACACAACTGGAGTGTGGGTTTTATAATAGCCATAATCACATAAAACTCTCCAAGCATGAAAGGCGAGTTTCAAAAATCCTCAAATTAAAATATCATGAGTAAATTAATAAATAAAACAAAAATAATAAATACAATATAATTAAATTTCACAATATTTACTAAAGTATTTATAGTAAGCGTGCATGAAAAAAACAGTGCGAAGCAGAGCTATTAAACACAATATCGTTAGTACAATTTTTTTTAATGTCTTTGCAGTTTGATGTTAGATTATTCCGGTCATTCGTATCAGTAAATACACCACTTTGTATCTGTCATGCTTGGTAAATCCATAAATTTCAAATGAATCAAGACCGTGAATTTGGACTCATTACACAAAGTTCTTCTTACAACATTAAATTTCGCAATACCTCTAAGAAAAAAGAATAGCGAAACGTCATGGTGTAAGGAGAACTTTGTGTAACTTGTCTGAATCCATGATGCGTATAATATTCTTGGTTCATTTGAAATTGACGGGAATAACAAGCTTATCTCTTCGAAATAACGTAGCTAAAAAAATATTCACATCGTGGGTTTGAAACGAATAGAACTTATGTAAAAATTTTGGTATTTATAAGTTATTTGAGGATTCTTTCGCCTGTAAGGCATGCCGGGGGATGACATGATACGTGGAAATCGTCGTGCATGGCGAGTTCCACGTATCATGTCATCCCATCTGCATGCGTTGCAGGCTAAAGATTTCAGAGTTTCTATCAAACAAAATATGTATTGTTTAAACTGCAATGATACACGACGTTTGTAATTCGATTGATATGTGTTTATCTATGGAGCGGCGTATCCACCGCTTGTTTGTGCATTCGAAAAACGCTCCAAATCTTGTTTTGAAAAGCTGGATATATTCGTCTAAAACCTGCTTCTGTGATAGATACAGAAAATGGTAATGATAGGTGCAACTTGTTTTCCATGCACGACGAATTTGATGAAACTTGCGGTGCATGGATAGTGAGTTGTACTTGTCATTTCCGCTTTCACACAAATATATGCATACCTAACTCATGCTACATGCACTGCTCATATTCCCTTATAAAGAGCCGTGAGAAATAATGTTTTATTATACCATTTTTTTCAAATGTTAAATCTTTTTTTCATACCCCACATTCATTTTTGATATTTATACGTCGGTTTTCTTTCAATGTATTTACTTTTTTTCTAAAAAAAAGCTAAATGTATCATTCACTTTTATGAAGTTCTTTCTACAACATTAATTACGCTATACGATCATCCTCAAAGCTTTTGCGTTAGGAGCATTTACACCTGAGTCATCTTTGGCAAAAACAACAAATGCATAATTGAACACTAATGGTGTCAGCGTTGCCTCGCCTTTGTCAATGGTTTAAGGCTCCTAAAATGTATACCACGACCTCTTGCGTGCACGACCTCCTATTTAACCAGTGTAGGTATGCCACATATCATATTGTTAGTCCCAATTACGTGCACGAAGTTCTCCATACAACATTAAATACGCATTGCAATCTACCACAAAGCTATATCTTGAGAAGCATTTACACTAGAGTTTTCTTCCGCAAAAGCCTCAACCGGATAAACGAACACTAGAGGCCTCATGTATCAAAGGCCTTCAAATAACGGTGCTAGGCTCGTAAATGTAAGGCACGCGGCCTCGTGCATCCATTGTCGCCTCCGTTTTGTACAACATTCTTGTTTGGATTCTGGAGAAATTAGTTGAACATCATAATTCAAGTCCCCTATAAAGTTGAAAATATCCCATCAATAACTGAAACTAGTATTTCTTTTGTAGCTTATTTATTGAACTCCGACGTCTATACTTTTGAAATAATCATATCAGGAATCGCTACTATTTTTCTGCTTATCATGTTGATATCCATATCAACAAGCTCACTGCTATCCGTGTCCTTACGATGAGTTTCAATTTCTATCAGTTTACCAACGATTGTATTTCAAGTTACAGTTTTAGTTGTTTAGTCACAGCAGCCATTAACCCAATTGAAACTCGCTTTGACACTACGGCAAGTTTGGTTTAGGATTAGGTTAATCACCTGATTATGATTTAAACTGTATATTAAAAAAATTAAAACTCACCTAGATAATACGACGAGTTTGAATAAAAAAATAATATTATTTTAGAACTTGTCATGCATGTGCAACTAATTCACTGTAATAGTGTTAGTCCGAAAAATATAAGATTTTAAGTAATACTTTAATCAAAATAGGACCTAATGGTTCTACAAATGTCTTTAAGCCGAGAAATGAGACTAGTAGCAGTTGTAATTGATTGTACATTAAGACTAGTAAGTAAAGTAATAAATCAACGCGGTCTTCCATATTAGTTGGAAGGTGACTTTCTGAGTTCTAGAGTTTCTATCCTCATATTTATATTTACTTTATACCTACCATTATGATATCTTTGAAATATACTAATAAAAAATCAAGAGTTAGTAATTATTCAGAACCGATTTTGATTCTTAATTATTTTCCTTTACATTTTTAATATCACCCTACCGTAATATGTATTTTTAAGTCATAATCGTATTTGAACTCGAATTTTTTACGAGAAATAATATTTTTATTTCTACTGAGACTTTTTTGTGAGTTCTAATATGATCTCAACATAATATATGTTCTTTTTTAAACCATAAGCTCACATATAATATAAACAAAAACATTTAAACTCGAATATCTTAAAAAAATAACAGTCTTTTCCTAATAAAATCATGCCTCGGACTCTAGTTTTATTTTCTTTTATAAGTGTAAGCAAGGATTGTTTCTTATTCCGAAATCACAATATACAATTAATTTCAATCAAAGAAAATAATTTTATAGAGGAGAACGAACAATAAATAAAAGGTTTCCGTAACCATACGGATGAAAAGATTATACTAAAACTACTTCTGGATCAGTTGAAAAAACTTAATAAATATTAACCCAAAATTTTGAATTAATATATATTATTGTGATTAGATTTTTCAATGTTCAAACTTCATGCAGTAACGTAGTTTATCCGAATTATAGAAGCTTCCATGTCTAGAATTTTATCCTATATTATATTTATTAAAGTTGGCTGCGAAAATTAAACATTGCTTTTACAAAGATCTAGAAATAGGTTTTCCGTTCCTCAAAGTCTCTTTTGGAATCGGACCGCTTATCTTGGAGGTAATCAGGTGGATTACAAAGACCGGTGGTTTTTATTGGGCTTCATCGTTGATTCTAGATATTTGATCTTTTTGTCCCAGCCTTGGAAGGTTCATGGGAACACGTTGGTCGGAATATGAATAAGCTTGCGGATGATAGACGAAGATTGCTCGCCGAGGTAATCTTTTGTCATAAATTTTTTTCGCCTCCTGATGATATTTTATCGATTTATCATGATGATTATGCGTAGTTAATTATGGTTATGTATGTATTGTTATGTGTATTATTTTTCTCTAACTAAATTTAAGGGATTTTTAATGAAACACATAGTAATATTAATTTTTCTCTATAAAAAAAATTCTCTTTTGAATGATTCTAAAACCAAAGTTTTTTTCAAGCTGACATTACGTTTTACCTTAGAATTGAGATGTGTTTATGAATTATGAGTTGGGTTACTTGCTCAACCTTAACTGTTAAAAGTCTATCAAATTGAATCTAAGACAAAAAAAACCCCAATTCAATTTATTAATAAAAAATGTCTAAACTATTATATTTCTAAATAATTTTAAATTTTTTAAGTAGTAAAACCAGTCGAACGACTTAAGACCCTTTAAGAATTTGGTCATGTTTTAATTCAGTCCACATGTAAACATCTTCAATACTATTGACATTTATACATATTAAAAAAAAAACTTGTTGACACCATTATTTTTCTTGTATATTTTTATATTTATGATTTTGACTATTTCTCCAAAAAATCATCTTCAAGTACATTAAAATTATTAATAGCTCTTGAAAATCATATTCAAAGGTTATTCATACTACCATGTGTACTTTTTTTTTCTCTATTTAAGGTTAAAAAGATTTTTAATGAGGCACATAATAATAATAATGTTTTTACAAAAAAAAATTGGAGAGAATGGCGTATGCCGTCCAACAGGCCCAAGTAGTTGGACTTGGGAATCATTTAAAACTCACCCATAGCCAGTAGCCACTCTTAACTCTCATAGAGTTTGGATCGTCCCTCAAGAGTAGAGGTGTGCAAAAATAAACCGCAACCGTTAATTATAATCGTTAATTGATATAATCGTTCATTTTATAGATTAATTAATTTAATTATTAAAGTTAAATAATTTCAGTTAACCGAACTGCTAAAAAAGATGATTAATGGATAATCTATAAGTTAACTTATAGGTACTTTTTTTAAACTAAGTATAAAGTTTATGTTTAAAATCTCTCTATTTTAGAGTTTTTTTTTTGAAAATTTTAATACAATATCTATCAGAGAGATATATTTATTATTCTGAAAAGAAATAATGAACATTTGAAAATATAATTGTGATAGGTTACAGGTTAACTTGTAACCAAATTTTTTCTTAACAATTAACCACTATAATGGTTAACCTTTTAAAAAATTAACGGTTAACCATTTTTAATGGTTATTAATGGATAACTTACGGTTAACCAATCGTTTAAACTAAACGGTACGGTTAACCTACCATGAACACTCCTACTCAAGAGCACTGGGGGTTTGACAGATGCGATAAGAGAGATAGCACGAGCCCTCAAAAGATAGGGGCTCCAAAAATAGAGTACCTAAATTAAATTAAATATTTGTAAAATATTATAAATTTATATATAATTATGTGTGTGTATATAAAAATTATCTAAAACTTAAAACATTAAAAAAGAATGATACTTTTTAAGTGAAAATATTTGATTTTTAGATGTTTATAAATTAATTTTTTGTTGCTCGAGAAGATAATCTAATAATATTTTTATATTAAGGTAATTTAAAAAAAAACTTAAATCTCTCACCAATTATAAAATTAAGAGCTCTATTTTAATAAATTACACAGAGCCTCAAAATCTTTGAATCGCTCCTGCTCAAGAGAATGGTTGTAGCTACCAAGTTTGATGAATCAAGTGAGAATTCGGATCGGTGGAATTCATCCCTGTAATGTAATCATCTTTTAAAACCTACATTCAATAAGTTTAGCCACGTAACTAACGTGATTATTAATGCCACCAATAATTTTATATAGAAACTAAACTAGTATTTAACAAATGCAGATATTTTAACTTCATAGGTAGATGTTAACAACCTCTAGAGTAGATGGTTAAAAACTCTTAGTTAATATCTATCTCCCTCAATTTGGAATTGTTCAAAAAAACTTCATAGGTAGATTTTGATTACACGTGTTGATAAATAAGAGAACGAGGAGCAAAAGGAGGGGAAGTATAGCATGCAAACAAGGTTTTTGCAATTTTCTAACAATATTTTCACATATTTCTAGTAAAAACTAAAGAAAAATGAAATGGATATTATGAAATATCCATGAATTATTAGAGGGGCCCAATTCTCATGCTACGAGCCTATGAAAGTTAAACTGTACAATACATTTTTAACACAATAAAAATGAAATTATATACAAAAATAGTCACACTACTTTATCAAACACGTTATATAATACTTAATAAAATTTGACAAAAGTGGAAAGTAGTTCTGAGCACCCACTCTTTCATTAACCACTAATCAAAGGATACACTGCTTAGATTCTATTCATCGCATAAAAAGTAAAATTAAAAAAAATAATCAGAACCTAATAAAATTGGGTAATATGCGACACATGGAGTGAGATTTTAACTTAAAACTGACTATTGAAATATACTTGAATTTAAATTAAATTGATTATGGACAAGACACGTATAGTGAAAGTTATAAATCATAAATTTAGACTAAGAATTAACTCATGATAATCACGCATATATAAATATTTTTAAATTGGATGGAAGTTAATATACGAATAAAAATCTAAAGTGATAAATATAAAAAAAAAATCCTTAATCGGTGTGTAAAGACAAATTAATCAAACTTTTAAACTTGAATAATTAAACAAAACATTCTATGTTAAGTATAGAACCAGCATGAAAGAATGATCTGTTATAGTTCATATTATCTGTAATCACTAATCAGTACCTAATTATTTATAATTAAACGTGTTTTGTTTAGAGAATTTTTTTTGAATGAGACAAAAGTGCCATGCACCGTACCCACCAACATATTAAAATGTACACAATTAGATTAGTGCACAAATTAAGATGTAAGAGCTTGATCTAATAATTAAAAATATATTATCGTTTAGAATTTTCTATATTATCGTGCCATTTTCTCATCTGACAAACACTTATTGCAGGGAGTAATCGTTTGTTGCTGCCATGCTTCGATGCTTATAAAAAATGTCTTACATCACCAATCTTTAAGTAGTGGTTATTTTATTTATTCACCTATCATTGAATTAGTATTTAATTAACTCCTAATATCAAATTTAATAAAACTTTTAATATAATATTGGTTATTAACATTGAATAATATTCAAATATATACATAGAGAGAGAATTATGTTCACATTCAACATGCAATTTTATAAGATGAATGTATATATTATCTGACATTTGACTTAAAATAAGGGGATATGAATTTAGAGTGGGGTGGCCATAATTTTAGTGGTTTCCACGTCATGATGGTTCATCGTTATTTTCAGGGACGAAATCAAAATTTAAGAGGGAGACAAAATATAAAATTTTAATGATGGGTAAATTCATAATTATTTTTATTTTTAAAAAAATAAACAAAAAATCAAATGTAAAAAAAAAAAAAAATCCGTGCCGGGAGAACGTCCCCTCCCATTTATACTGTAGATCCGTCACCGATTACTTTATTGAAGGCTAATCCTCTCCACTTCAAATGGCCCTTAAAGTAAGGGCTGAGAAGTTGACCATTTCAAAAACGGGTAGATTGTCCCCTGGATATTTTGTAAACACACACACACACACACACAAGTATGTTGTACTGATTTAGTAATTAGTCATTTAAATTTAATAATAGGTTTCTGATCATAGTAGATTTAATTAAGAATTTTATCCTTTTATTTTATGATAATTAAGAATTGGATTTTTAAGGTCTACTAAAATTGAAAAGTTAATTAACAATTTAAAAACATGTGAATATAATTTACTGAAAAATTTTAAATTTAGTCCGTACAATTTGTTGAACTAATTTATTAATTTCATAAAATGTAATATTAAATTATGATAATTTAAAATAAATAGACTAAGATATCGGATGTCCCATTGTATCTGTAATTAAGTAACAATAACAATCCTTTGATAAAAGATTTGAATCATGTTTTCCTTAATTGTAAAAAAAAAAATAGATAGACTCATCTTTCAACTTTGGTAAAGTAAAGGGATTTCATAAATAGACCATAATAATACACAACTCCATCTTCTTTAAAAAGAAAAAAAATAATTCTTCTATGACCCCTAAATAGTGCCTTCCATATTCCATGCTTTTTGAGTTTTGTCCTATTCTCTGTTTTTTTATTAGCATAATATCCTAATGTATATTGATAGATTTGGTTTTAACGTTTATCATTTTACCGTTGTAATTTTTTAAATCAATTTCATTTACTATTTTTCAATAATATTTCATAAAATTAAAAAAAATACAAACAAATATCTTAAAACATTAAAATGTCAAAAATGATTTGTGTCAATAATAAAATACACATAAACTAGCACGCATATTGTTATGTCATTGTCATTAAAATTTTAATAATCATTATATGTAAAACACAATAAATTGACCAAAATTTGAAGGAAACTGAACCTCACTAAAAAAAATAAAATTTTGCTTGCGGAAGAGAAAAAGAGTGCCCCTAAAATTTTATTAATACTTGAACATGCAATACACTTGAGAACCATGACTGACTCACAATACAGAGATACAACTTAGCAATAAACGCACGAATGACCACTAGATTTCAACTCTAAACCAAAGCAGATCGCATAGTCTATATCCAAAACATGCCAAACGCCTAACTAGATGCAAACCACAAGAGGGGGCTCGAACGAGAAACTTCTTCTTTCGCCAACTGGTCTTCAGTAGAATTAGCCTCTCGGGGGATATAGTGAAATGACCACGATAGGACCCTCTGAAACCTTCTACATAATAAAACATCAGCCTCAAAAATTGAAGGGACATCAACACAATTATTAATCCAGTCCAAAACCAAATTATAATCCGATTCCAATATTAAGGAATGCGATGAAACCCAGTTTATATATATATAAAAAAAATCAGATAAGCTTCCTTCAGAGCTTTTAACTCAGCCTCTGTGGGATCTAATAAACCAACAAAACTAAAATTTTACCAGAATGATCACTGAGCAGACCACCAATGTCGGCTGCTCCGAAACTCCCTCGCACAATACCATCAGTATTAAATTTCAAAGCACCAAGATGAAGAGGAGATCAAGAGTAGAAAACTCGAGAAAGCCTAGACACATCGATGTTAACCTTTACATTTGGACAAAGAATAAAAGAAGAAGCCGAAGGGAAGGAGTTAGGCCATTTACCATGACACCACCAACTAATTCTTTGTAAAATAATATTAAATAATTAGTTCTCATTCATCTTACAACCATTAAATACTATCTCATTTCAGAAAAGCCATAAGGACCAAACAATACCAAAAAATTAAGGGTCAATATAATACGGAAAAGAGTTAAGGCTACAGTGATCAAATGGAGTAAATGTTAGAGACTAAATTTATCATTATGAAGTTCCTAGTGTCGAAAGTTGAATGAATAAAAGAGAGTCTAATGACATTTAAGGTCTTTGAATTTTTATAAAAAATCATTTTGATCGTTATTTTTTTTTTATCTCTTATGGCCCTCAACGTTTTATTTATTTTTTGTCGAACTAAACCAATAAATTGAAAAAGTATAATTTTTTAATAATTTATATATATATATATGTTCAAAATTTTATATTTGTCTTCTTCTTGATTTTATATTTTTAATAATTCTACATATATTAATAATTTTTATTTTTTTCTCTTTGTGTAAAAGATAAAATATTTGACGTAATTTTAACATTTTCAATATTTTCTGTCAGTTGATTTAATTTGACAAATAATTAAACATTCAATGCCTAAAAGAAAAAAATAAGGTTTAAAATGATATATTTTTTAAATTAAGTAAAAAATATCATTAGGCCAAAAAAAATAGATATATCCATTGCCATATCCCCTTGTCCAGTCAAATACTCACTAATAAGTCAGTCATCTTTTTTTTTTCAGTGATAATTGCAAAACAAAAACCCTCAGCCCTAAGCATGCTTTTTCTATGTTTCATACTAAAAATACTTAAAAATTAAATTAAGAATTTTAATCTTAAATTTTAAATCTTAAACCTTAAATCTTAAAAAATACACCATACCCTAACCCCAAACCCTAAACTCTAATGTTTAGTGCATGACATGAATGAGGGCACGCTAAGGGGCAGAAGATTTCTATCCATAATTGCAACCTCCATTAAGAATTCTTATAAAATCCTAAACATAATTACATGACTCCACTTTAGAATCTTCTGCAAAGAGGAGCCCTTAATTTGCACTTAAAATTTGTAATCAAACCCTTAATTTACCAAAACTAATAAAATCAGCGCTACTCCACTTTGAACCCAACAAGATTTGATAATTACAACAACAGATAAAATCTACCCCTCAGATTATTTTGCTATAATGGCTGATGACATCAGATCAAGCACAAGGTTGCTACCACAAATGAGCAAGCGCGCATTAAAGCACAACTCTACAACTATACAATATCACCAATCACCATATATATATGAGTGGTGGAAGGCACATATGGAGCATCTCAGAGGGAACGAAAAGTGGGCAAAATGGAAATACTGAAGGATGAAACCAGAAAAGGTCCCTGGTCCGAAAAGGAGGACGTAGTCCTGGTCAACTTCGTGCACTTGTTTGGTGATCGACGATGGGACTTTATAGCCAAAGTTTCAGGTTTGAAGGTTTGGCGGGAGACAAAAATCATATAGGTAGGATTAGGATTATTTGAAAGATTTGTAGGTTTCTTCATAGCCATAGGAGCTTTTCTCTTCTAACAGAGTCAAATATTGTTTCTGTTGCAGGCTTGAATCGAACAGGTAAGAGTTGCAGGCTACGATGGGTTAATTATCTGGACCCTGGTCTCAAAAGAGGAAAGATGACACCCCAAGAGGAAAAACTCGTGCTTGATCTTCACGCCAAATGGGGAAACCGGTAATATATTGTTTTTTTTTTCTCTTTAGAAATTTTGGGTTTCACTAAGGTTTATAAATTTTTTTGAACGAACACTAAGGTTTATAATTGATAAATGATAAATATACTATTTCATTTTGCAGGTGGTCAAGGATTGCTAGGAAATTACCGGGTCGAACGGATAACGAGATCAAGAACTATTGGAGAACTCATACGAGAAAAATGGCTCAAGAAAAGATACGATCCATGTCACCATCGTCGTCAACTATCACTGGTGTCGATTCCTCGTCCGGGGAGGTAAGTTTTTATGACACCGGAGGTCCGGTCATGGCGGTTTTCGAAGACGAAACGGGTTACTCCATGGATGAAATCTGGAAAGACATTGATATGTCTGAAGAAAAGACAATGGAATTATCTTTGTCTGAGAACAACAGTCCTGGAGAAGATTGTAATTTTTCATGCCCTTCAAACTCAATGGCTTCTCCTTCATGGGATTTCTGCTGGGACTATTCACTGTGGAAAATGGATGAAGAGGAGAGTAAGATGTTCGTCCCAACCAATCAAATTCAATTCATTCGTTCATAGAACTCTAATCTGTAAAAAAATATGGGGTTCTCTTTAAGTTGTTGTAGTATCATTTCCCAGGGTTTTGTATGTGTGGTTTTAGTCCTCTCAGATAGTTACAGAGTCATTTATCAAAGTCTCCCTCGAGGAGACTTGTATAATCTGCATGGATATATGTATGATAAGCCTTTGAAGTTTAGATTCGAACTTGATGTTCAAATTTGAATCCTAAACATATCGAATATTGTGTGTTAACGATGTTGCATAAACTTATTACGTGCCTTGTTCTTTTACATGTGATTTCATTGCAATCAGCACGGTTCTTAGGTTGAATCTAAAACCCTTACACAGTGTTTGAAACTCCAAAACTTACATCATTATAGATCGAGTCAATTCTAAATTTAAAATTTAATTTCTTATAATAAAACAAAATTAGATCAAGTTTAAATCCAAGTTGTTCGGATTTGATTATTGAGTTGAAATTAGAATTGATGTACCTAATTATACTAAGATGCCACTTGTTGGAATAGAAAATAAAAAAAGGTTGGATGGGTGATAATAAGTTAAAGACGTACCATCGGTAAAGCTTCAATCACATAGTTTTAGTGAGCATTGATTCATTAGTGGAAAAAGGAAAAGGCAACAATTAGTGACGGTGAGTTAAATGGGACAGAGTATGGTCACTATAAAGCAAGTTAAAACAAGCATCAATTTGTAGGATGCTTTATGATATGTGGTCCTCGTTGTACCTTATGCCATATATATTATTTTATTAATTTTGGTGCTATTTTTATATTTCATATACTTTTGAACGTATATGAAAAATATATTCATATTAAATACATATTTAAATCCAAAATTCGTCTGAAGGAATTAGAGTGACATAACTATAATTGCTTATTGTATTATTTAGATATGAGAGCAGTGTTCAAATTTTGTTGTGGAATTCCCTTCCGTAATTATAATGGTAAACAATACCATACACAAATATTAAAACTAAATACTTTTATTATATATAGAGAGAGGGAGAAATTTAGTGGACCTAAATTTATAAATTATATGTTCTTGGTATTTCAACTCATTGCTTAGTTGAATAAAAAAGTATGAAATTGGTAGGGCAATAACAGGGACAGGCAATTTTAATTTTTAACAAGAGAGATGCCAATCATACAGCAGGTACTACGCACTGAACCTAGATCAAATCCCAGAGTGAGAGTGGGAAAAAATCATGCCAAGGGTTGAGGAATGAGGACACTTTTGAAAAGATTCTACTTCTAAACTTGTATCAATTCCCAGAGTGAAAATATGGAGTTTTATTGTATTCAATCATTCCCGCTCTTTCTTTTTAATATTTTCAGATGTAAGAGTGTACTTGGATTCCTCATTTACACTTCGTTCATCGACAATTTACCAAAGTGGTGAAACTAATGTTTGTATTTATATTTATACTTATATTGTGTTGGTATTCGAAATCAAATAATATTTAACAAATTTAGAGTTTTGACCTAAAATGTTCTGTTTTTTTGGCCCAGCAGCCCAGATGTTGGCACCCACTATGAAACCAATAGCAATGGGTGCAATGATTATAATGTTACCCTTCTTTCGATTGGCGTCAACCAATGATAATATTTTAGTCATTTCCAAAATAAATTAGTCAAGATATTTAATTCATTTAGAGACGCATTAAATGTTCAACTTATCTACTATGCTTATATTTAAGATTTTGATACATACAATAAGATACGTGTAAAATTTTAAATTTTTATGAGTAGATTTAATAGTATAAAGCATGTTTATATACATCACAAAATAATACATCAATTTCTTACACCCGTTTATACAACTTAAAAATGTTATTGATCATGCGAGCATCTAAAAGGAAAATTGAAGATTTTGGAGCAGGGTTACCTTGAAATTCAAAATTTTTGGGTTAATAAAACGAATACGTTTCAATCCAAACAACTAATAGCTAAAATGACCACAATAGTTTAGTTGTGTCGTGTCGTAGAGAAAACATATGAAGAAAAGTTAAGGAATAAATGTTTGATTTTTTTTGTAAGAAATTGGGTGATAAATGATAGTCGTTGATATTTCGAGGTTTCTACATGATTGAGTCGACAGGTAAAGTGGTTACCCGTTAGGATGAATAGAATAGTAAAGGAGGGAGTTGGTCTCCACTTTATTGGACCGTCGTTCTTCATCCTATTTCTTATATAAAAAATAGTGAATGGGTAATTAATTCATATAGAGAGGCCACTATTATCTCTTATAGGCTACGTTTTAAATTTTAATGGCTTTATGCAGTGCAGATTTCCCCCGATCTTATGGCTTTTGCTTTCGTTATCTAAGTATAATAGCTCACTGGATGCTAATCCGTTGATAATGGATTAAATTTTATAGTTTTCTCTCATAAAAAAATAAACTAATTTTTTTTATAGCCCTCGCAAGCTTTTCTTTTTTTTTTTATTTAATCGCTGGCGACAACCAATTCTAATAGTGGTTGTCGACTATTGGTGTTTCTAATTTTTCTTGTTATTTTATATTTTATCTTTTTAATAAGAATCTCTGCTCTTGTAGCACGCGTTTCCTCTACTTTTATGGTACGCTTTTTATTGGTTTATGTGGTTTATTTCATCTGTCATTTGATACGATTTCAGCATACCTTAATTGTCGTTTGGTGCTCGTATAGAAATCCTCACGGTGCTAACTTTTTGATTTGATTTTGTCGGTGGTCATAGAAAAGATTGATCCCCACTCGTTTGATGGTTTGTTAGCCGATATAATAAGAGCTGTGTAGCGGAGCAATCTTCTTGATAGTTTGGATCGCTCACCACTCCTTTTTCATCCTATAAAGCATCTCGTTTGGCTAGAGACAAGTAGATTAATGAAGGTCTTTGGGTTTTGATGGTATGTTAATCTTCATGGGTTGCACCTTTTGTATGAGATTTTTAGTGGACTAGTCCTTTTTTTCTCTTTTTGATGCATTGTATTTGTAATATCTTTAATGTGATTAAATAAAATTCAGATGTCATTGTTAAAAAAATAGCTCATTGGATTCTATTTAATATATACTACTCACTTACCAATTAATTCTTTTAAGGGTATAAATATTATCTTACTGTTGAGATCTTCTAATTAATTTAGTGGTTAAAGATGTTTATATTGTTCTATTTTATATGGGTTCGAATCTCGACATAAAAATGTAATATTTTTACTTAATTAAAAAATATTATCTTACAGTTAACGAATGGAAAATTAATACATTTAAATCATAATAAACAAAATTAATTAATATAAAGCATAGATTCTAAAGAGATCCACATATAAATAAAAATATATAAGTATTAATCAGTGGAAATCAGTACTTGGTTCAGCTAATAATGTCATGTTATATATCATGTCTTGTAAATTTCAAATTTGATGTTTTTTTTATTAAAAAATGCTCACTTATTTTTTTATTTTAATATAATTGAACCAAAATTTGTTATAATTGGTTTTCCGAAATACAACAGGCAAAAAAATCTAAAATCGGGCGATTAATCATTAAATATTCAATTTTATTAACCGTAGTTGGAAAAATACACCTAGGGTCAACTCATAAACTCATGCAATTGGCCAATTAATAAAGTTCATATTAAAGAATGAATTAAAAGTTTAAAACACAAACTCTATCCACTTTCACAAGTCACTAGGTACATTGTATTAAGGATATGTAATTTATTTATGTAGTATTTTTTTAATTTTGTATCTTTGTCTTAAACCAAGTGTAATTTAAAATTCAGCATACCTTTTGTCAGATTCTAAACCACATGAATAATTAGGAATTAAAGAATAATCATAAAAGGAGCTCCCTGATTCTTATGAATTACCCAGTTGTGCACAGATGGAGTGTGTTACTTTGAGATAAACAGTCGGATTAAGGGACGATGACGTGATTAATAAGGAGTATGGCCTCATGAATGAGGGATCTACTGGCTGATGGTTTTGAGGGCATGGTGCTTTTATACCACAAAGAGTTGTTTTATTAGTGCTTAATTTCATATAATAAATAGAAATAAGAAAGAGAGCCGAAAACCGCTTTGTCGTAACATGTAGTTTTTCTTGTAACATAAATAATACTCAAGTCATGAATGCATGTTCATCGACTCTGTCACAAACGAGGCTTTCGTTGGATTTTGTCATTTTTACTTTAAAAAAAAAAATACTAAAAACGAGATTGGAGAATGTACACCAAATTTAGTCCCTCTAGATCTTCTTTTATTGTGACACAAGGATTTCTCCCTTGGATCACAAGCAAGGTTGGACCGACGGAGTTAAGAGGAGTGTCGCTTCCTTATAAATTTAAAATTTATATATGATTTAATTATTTTTGTATATCTTCGTCTGTCCCTAATTACAAGTCTATTACGAATGAGTTAGGCTGTAACTTAATTTTATTTTATCTTAAATTTGAATTCGGTCGAGGTGGATTTGAAGCGATCTATAACTGCTTTTAAAATTTATAATAAAGAAAGAGAAGGGTAATAAAATAAGAAAAAAAATTCTTACCATTACTTGTGACCTAACAAAGGCAATAGTATATTTCGTTCTAAAATTAAGGATAATATTAAGGAGTCAAAGATATTATTGTCTCCATAATATTAGCTACAAAAATAGTAAGTTTAATCAAACGTATCCTTTCCTTTTCCATTAAAATCAAGGTTTATTCAAATATTAATCCAAGTCTTATCTACTAAAAACATTAGGATCCAAATCCAACATAAACTGAAATATTGGATGGGTGTTTTGTCAGTTATCACATATTTTATATGCTTATTCAGAGTGCAGACGGTAAGAAAACAGAATAAAGAGTGAAACAAATATATATGGTTGAGTTGTAAGTTTTATTGGGCAGTTCAGAATGCAATCTATTATAGGACAAGAACACACTCGTAGTAGATAGATAATATAAATAATTAGGGGAAACCGTCTTCACGTTATCAGATAAACTCTCTAGGTTAGGAGAAATTATGTCATAGTCCTGTCCCGTTATGTAATTTATGGTCCCAATTAATAAAAGTTATTTATTTTATTAATTTTTATGTCATTCTTTTACCAAGTAATCTTTACATGGTAAAAACTATTTTTTTTAAATTTTATTTATAGTAAATATGAGTAGATTCACTTGATAAAAAGATAACATGAAAAAAATTAATAAAATGGATAGTTTTTATTAGTTGAGACTATAAATGAGGTGGCGGGATATACCTATGATATAACTTCTCGTAGGTTATCTTTCTCAAATTTGTGTTTTAATACAAAAAAGTTAATTGCACCACACGTTCCAAACTATAACACTCATTTTAAATTGGTCCTTAAACTTTAAAACATTCTAATTTCATCCTTAAACTATGACATTTATTCTAAATTGGTCTCTAAACTTTTGAGCATTCCAGTTTCATCCTTAAACTATGACTCTCATTCTAAGTTGGGCCTCAAATTTTTTGAATGTTCTAATTTGATCCTTAAATTATCGTTCATATCACATCATATTATTAAATAATTCATATAAGTGCTTCATGAAAAGTAACAATTTTTGTAATTGTTTTATTAACATAAGATATGCTTAGCATATATTGATAATTTGGGGATGAAATTAGAACGTTCAAAAAGGTTGAGGACCAATTTAGAATGAGAGACAAAGTTTGAGGATGAAATTGGAATGCTCAAAATTTGGGGATCAATTTAGAATGAAGGTTATAGTTTGAGGATAAAATTAAAAATATTTTAAAGTTTAAGGATCAATTTAAAATGAGTGTCAATTAATTTAAAAGAAAATAGAAGATCCCATCATAAAACCGCGTTAATTTGCGAAGGAAACAGCCATAATATCCGCATATATAAAATGCAATACAGAAGGAAAATCTTACTGGGGTTGGTGTCATACTGTCATTGACCATTGAGAGATAACAAATATTACATTAGTGAGGAAAAAGGAGGGAATTTTGATACAAGTCAGAAAGAGACAAGAGTCCTGAAAGAGTGGGAAGAGTTTAATGGTGAAATTTAATACTAATAATAAGTCTTAATTTTGGTAATTGAAAAGTTTAGAGCTTTCCTTTTTTATATTTCATTGTGCGAGTCAGAAAGGAAAAAAAGTCTCTGATTTGTTATATAAAATGGCTGAGTAGAAATCCAGAGTTAACTCCCTCCCTCTCTCTTTATCTCAGTTCCTTTGCTTTGATTGTTTCTCCCTTACACTAAAATGGAAGAACTAGGGTCCATGTGGAATTTTCTAGAGGTCGGTCTTTTGTTTCCTTCATTTTTCTTACTTGTATTTTGTTCTCACTGGTTTTCATCTTCTGAATTACTTCTTTTCCCATCCCATTCAGGTGTGTAATCTGTGTTCTATCATTCATTATTTTTGTTTGAAACCTTTAATGTCATATGATTTTTAACTACATATGAGTCGAGTCGAGTCTTACCTTACTTAATGCTTTCCATGTTAGCTGTTTGATTTCGAATACTAACTTTTTTTTTTAGGTTTTGAGTTCTTGTTTATAAAATCAATTTTTCTTTTCAAAGCCCAATTGTTATATATGCTCATTGATTTTTTTCTCCTTTATTGTTGCGGGACGAAAATGTATATTTGCTTCAAGTTCTTGTTGTTTTTATATCACGTGGTAATCCGGGCAGGCGCGAGGGGTTCTCATGGTTTGATATTTTTAGGAGACTGGTAATATTTCATTGCATGAGGAGAAGGGGTCCCATACTCCGATGTCTTATTCAAGTTATTATTTTAGGGTTCACAGATTTGTGTTGAAATGGTTGCATTAATTTCTAAATGGTTCAATGTTTGATTGAAATCCTTTGGGATCCAACAAGGGCTAATCACTGTACTGATTTTATTTGCTGTATAACTGTCTTAAGATTTTTTATGCCTGTGTCTTACGTCATCCTTGTTTTTCTGAATTAACAGGATTTTGTTCAACTCACCACAATTGAGCTGGAGTCCCTCAAAATGGAGGAAAATGAAGAGAAAAGAAAACACAGTGAAGAAACATCCCATCTGCTCAGTCTCCTAAACCTTGCTTACAAAGAACGAGACGAAGCAAAGGAACAATTGCAAATGTTGATCAACAATATAATCCCCAATCCGAACATCCCGTTGCAAATTCAAGCCTCACCGAGTCCAACAGTTTCTCAGATGCTTACAATAACCACCTCTCACACGGACACGGTTCTTCTTCCCCCGTGGATTCTTTCTTTGACACTGTTACTTCACCGTACTTTTCAACCATGAAATTTGCTGCTGATTCATTTAAGTTTACTGGGTTTGGTAACCAATGCTGTTATTAATGATATAGCAAAGTGTAGAACTTTGCCTCAAAAGGGGAAGCTTTTGCAGGCTGTAATGGAAGCTGGCCCTCTTCTGCAATCACTTACTGTTGCTGGTCCCCTTCCTCATTGGAGGAACCCTCCACCATTACAAGCTTTCAAACCTCCCGCTCTTTCCCTTAAAGGTGCTTGTGATTCCAAAACGGATGACCCCAAATTTGCGGCCAATCCAAATAGAACCGTGGCTCAGAAACGGGGGAACCATTGTTCGGGTTCCATGTTGAACTTTGCAGGTTCAGGGTTTAGCAGTTCTCAGATGTTGAACATAGGTGCTGGCTTTAACTCTGCAATCACATTAGTGAAGCGATCAAGGGTTACTATGAATTAACAAAAAGAAGAAGATTAGCGTCATTTTTTTGTAAATATTAAGGATTGATTGTGTAAATTGGATACACTTACTTTGGGTCTTCAACTTGATAATTGAATCATATCAGACTACTACCATTGCTATTCATCACTGATGAACGTTTAGGTCAATCTTGTATATTCTCATTTCGCATTTCTTGTTCATTTTATTCACACCATCTATGGTGAAACTTTAAACATTATTTAGATTTCAATTTCATTGGCTTTTTCTAGAAATATGTAGCCTTGATGTGCTCCCAAAGGTGAAAATGTTTGTGTTGAAGGCTCGTCATAATTTCATTGTTTTTAATGAGAATGTAGCTTTAAAAGTATTAACTCTCTTTAAATACAGTTGAAAAAAAATAACACCCATTAAATAAATTTCTAATTCCACCCTTAGGAACTGCTACTTTAATCATAAGTGTTGTATGGGAGTCTTAGAAAATTCTTCATTCTGTACATTATTGCATATTTGTCTCTTTAATTAGTCTGTTACATTCATTTCTGACACTGTAAATAAATGCATTCCAAGTCGTTTTTAGAATAAACATCAGAAGAGATTTGTCCTACAACTCGCCAACAGCCCATTGTCACTCTGCATCAATCATAACATTCCCGCAAAGCCTCAAAACAGAATGCCGCTCTTCAGCAGAATAAGAGCACTGTGATCCCGAGTTTCAATACCATTGCTGCACAACACACATGAATCTTCCATAACTATTCTCATCCTCGTTCTCTCTAATTGCTACCTTTGTTTTAACTTGGAAAAGTGACTCCTCTGCCGATTGATAATCGTCAGCGTCCATCTATGTCCGAAGTTTCCTTTTGCGAAGAATTGTGATGCTGCTTTTGTTTGTCTCATCTTGTACTCCGATTAACCAAAATGATTGACATATTCCAAGAGGGCACTAGTTTTTTTTTGGACCAGAAAGAGAATCCTTCGTTGACAAACAGCAAACACACAACCAAGGCTAAAGAAGCCTAAAACAAACAACAAAGGGCAGCTGAGGCCCGGAACAGAACAGAAAAAAGAGCATCAAATTGTTGAGCATAAAAGAGGAGCCAACGAGGGCGGCGGAGGAAGCAGCAGGCTGCACGAAGCGCAAAGGGCAAGAAAGTGGTGTCGAACGTCAATGCCCACTAAGAGCCTACCAAATTAAATCAAATGGGGACCAATCCGACATCCAGAATTCGAAAGCTTTGAAACGTAAAGTCATGTAAAAGAACACAAATTAGCTTAATAATAATCCGTCAGCTAATAAATCCAACACCGACAAGAACTAAGCATAAGTAATCAAAACTCAAGCTTAACACGACGATGAGAATTAATTTTGTATGGGTGTTATTTTAGTAAATATTTAAAAAAAACAGAATATTTACGTAAAACAGCCTGATAATTTGAAAAACATAAACCAAATTCAAATACCTTTTGGTTTTGGAGCCATTGGTCGCTGTTGTTTCAACCCGTTCGAAAACCTAAACCAAAGCAAAAACAATTACGAAAAAAATAGCGTAAATACTTTTAAAAGGCCGAATTTATTCCGACTGAAAGAGAAAGGAGAGACGACGGAGACCTGCTGATGGAGAAGCGGAGGATCCGTTCAGCAGCAAAGAGACTACGAAAAAATTAGGGTTTAGATATATAGAATTTTCTAAGTTGCTCTAATGTCCAACGGGTATGGGCATATACAAAACCGACCTTATATCTTCAAGATACACTCTTTAAATTCGCGGCCCATTTACAACCAATTAGCGGTCGCGGCCGGCCGTTTTTGCTTGGGAACTCTGATCACTTTCCTGAATCTCATGTTCTTTTCCCCGTCTTCTTTTTTCCATTTTCTCAGTTTCTTGCAGGAATCTAAACGTTGTTTCTTTGTCATTATACACTCTATTATCTGAACCTATGAACCAAATACAACGAGTTCTGATAAATCATTTCGTTGAAATCCGGAGACGTTCTAAACATTACCATAGTTTTGGTGCTAAAAAACCAAAGACCGAAACAAACCATGAAAGCCCTATAAAAACCACACAAAAACGACGCCCGAAAAGGCCAACCCCTTTTGTCGCAGCTATGAAAGAAATACATAACCCAGACGAAGCTTTGTCTCTTTTCCATGAATATTACCAAATGAGTTATAAACATGATTATCCTTCATTTTCTTCTCTTATTTATAAGCTTGCAAAGTCTCGAAATTTCGAAGCTGTGGAGCACCTTCTTTGCGTTTTACAAAATCTCAACATTCTTTGCAAAGAAACCCTTTTTTGTGCTTTGTTCCAACATTACGGAAAAGCATGTTTGACGGAAAAAGCTGTTGAACTTTTCCATGAGATGCCTTCTTTTAATTGCGTTCGTTCAGCTCAGTCTTTGAATTCGGTTCTTAATGTTCTCGTCGATAACGATAGGTATTCTGATGCGAAGGAGCTCTTTGATAAGTCAAAAGAGATGGGCTTTCGTCCGAATTCGGTAACATTCAACGTAATCATCAAGGGGCTTCTGGAAAGGGAAGAGTTCAACGAAGCTTGCAATTTGTTTGATGAAATGCTCGAAAGATACGTGGAACCTAGTGTTGTTACTTATAATAGTTTTATAGGGCATTTGTGTAAAAAGGGTGACGTGGAAAAAGCTAAAAGTTTACTCGAAGATATGGTTAAGAAAGGAAAGCATCCAACTGCTGTGACTTATGCTTTGTTAATGGAAGGTTTGTGCTCTTCAGGTGAATATAAGGAAGCTAAAAAGATGATGTTTGATATGGAATATAAAGGTTGTAAAACAAAGGTTATTAACTTTGGTGTTTTGATTAATTATCTTGGAAAGAGAGGGGAGATTGAGGAAGCTAAATCACTGCTTAGTGAAATGAAGAAAAGGCGGTTTAAGCCAGATGTCGTTTATAATATATTGGTGAATTATCTTTGCAAGGGAAGCAGAGTTGAAGAAGTCTACAAACTTTTGATTGAAATGTAGGTTAAAGGTATTGAGCCTAATGCAGCTACATATAGGATGATGGTTGATGGATTTTGCATGGTTGGGGATTTCGAAGGTGCTGTGAAGGTCTTTAATGTGATGTTGAAGAGTAGACATTGTCCACGGTTGGAAACTTTTTGCCGGTTGATTGCAGGGCTACTAGAGTGTGGGAAAATCGATGGGGCTTGCTTTGTTTTGGAGGAGATTGAGAAGAGAAAAATGAGCCTTGATTTGGAGGCTCGGGGAGCTTTGGTAAGGGGTGCCTGCAGTGGGGTTGAGAGTACTGAACTCTTAGCACAAATTATCATGGTCAATAATGATCCTTAACTGGTAAAAAAAGTAGCATATTTCTCCTCCTTTTGTCTGTTGCATTGGTCTGAATTCATTCCTTTGAATAATTCATGCCCTTATCCGAATATGTATAAAATATGAGTATTTGAAAGAGAAAAAAAAAACTTGAAGTTAATAAAAACACTAACTTTATCCAAAAAAAAAAAAAAAACTTTGAAGCAAAACAGCTATCGTTAGGATTGGTACTTTTTGTTTTTTACTTGTATGCTTGAGTTCCGTTTTAGTTTGATTATCAATAGAAAGGAAAAGTCTCCAACAGTTGCAGGTGAAAACTCCAAATTTGCATATTGAAGACTGCTTTTGATATCAAGATATATCATTTGAATGTAAAGACTGCTTTTTTATTCAACAAAAAGCCACAACTACAGTTGCCATATAAAGGCAACATCAGTGAGTTAGATAGACACTACACTGAAGAAGACAGTCGATACCAACCATCATTGTTGCGGTGATTAATGCGGAGGATTTTGCAGACACCGAAGAAACTACTTGTGTCCACTTCATCCTTACCTACTCGTATATGTCTAATATGATTGAAAAAATAATCAGTCAAAACATAGCGCGGTATGTCATCACATTTCTGATTATGAATTTTACGACAAATTTAGATACGATAACGTTCACACGTATCGTTAATTTAATCATAGTTTGTTTAGTTCAATTCATATATATATTTATTATTGATGTCAGGGCAGAGCCAAAAATTTTATTTATAGTGTCAAAATTTTGAGTGTTAATTCATATTTTATTAATAATAGAAGGAATCAAATGATGAGTGTTAATTTCTATTAAAAACTCAATTATTTTTTAAATTAGTGTCAATCTCATTTTAAAATAGTATCAATTCCTTTTTTTCCATATAATTTTTATATAAAATATACACTAAAAATTTCTCAAAATATTTTGGTGTGTCCCATTTGCCCAGCTCCCTCCGCCCATGATTGATGTGATACTACTTTATTAAAGTGATAGCTTGCATCACTTAATACAATTTTTACAATATATAAAAATTTAAAACATTTTTGTATATTTAAAATTATTTACCAACATAAAATGTCAAAACAGATTACCACATTAATGCTGTAAAGAATTAACCGATTCGATCATTTCTGTCAAAATATGAAGAAGAAATAACAAGGGAGCAGATTTCACTTCCTTTCCCATGCATGGCAAAATTAGCCTTTTAGGGCAAACAGGGAATAGAAGAGCAAAGCGCTTCTGCTTTAGCAAGGAACAAATCAGAGACGTCTTGTAGCCAAGGTCACTGGTGGTTCCCCCAACAATCTCTCCAATATGATTTGCTCTTCATTTCTATTCTTTTTTCCTCGTTTTGAAGTATGGGCGTTGGTTTTTTAGAAAGGGCGATGACAGTGTCAGTGAAATCCCAGAAACAAAAAGCAGCATTGAGGGAAGCTTATAAGAAGAGTTTAAGTTCTTGCCACTTGATGCATTCGCCGCCACCTTACCAAGTTTATTCTATTCGGTTAAAAGTTCACTTTTGAATGAACATTTGTATAATACCCTGGATGATGTATTGAAGAGATATAATCTGGATTCACACCATGTGCACTGCCAAAAGAAAAGCTTCAATTATGGGCTTGGGCATGATTTGTTTAGGAAACCTTGCCCCAGATAGCTACTAGAAAACTGTTTCATGAAGATACTCTTCTTAACATTGGGTTTTATTTGTTTATCAATTTGCATTATTGCTCTTTTCCTTTCTACTTGTTGTCTTCCCCCGTTGATTTCAGATTCATCTCTTTTAGTTTTACGCTGCAACGGGAGAAGAGAAATGTACTTACCAATGAAGTGTCAGCTTGAGAGTGCGATCATATTACTCCCCATTCAAAATTGCTATTTGTCAACATGTTATCAAAACAGCGCTGAATGGTGTGCTATTTCTCATGCATTAACCAGACTCCTCAATCATCATCTTAAAACTTCTAGAGATGACAAAATGAAGGCTACAATGGCTGCTCATTGCCAAAAAAAGAAGGGAACAAAAGAGACATTGAAAATTGCAAAGGGAAAAAAAAACAGTAACGCTAATGAATGACTTACATACTTGAGCGCTTACATTGTAAATGGGAAAAAAGAACTTGCTAATGTTGAGGTAATGCCGGTCTTTTTTCCAGCATCTCATAATGTAGAACGAAATTATCCTGTAGTCATAAAATAGTACGGTCCGCAACTTGATTATCATGAATATCAGGGGGAAAATATAAACAATTCAGTAGTAATTAGGGTAGTTTCTACCTTGCGGACTGTCTCAAATGTGGTTGGATCAAAACAGTGATAAGAACCCCTCTCGTACGTGTTTGTCTTGACCAGTGGCTCAACGTTGGGAACCCTTATGAACCAGCAGCGGTGCTCCTTGTGGTAAAACCAGCTTCTATTGCAACTGTCAATAACATGTTTCAATGAAAGTCCGAAAAAAATGATGCATAAAGAATTCATAACAAATCATTCAGTAGAGAGCATACAGTTCGTTTGCAGCATATAATTGAGCTTCGTCTTTTGGCATGCTGCATTAGAAACAGATAAAGATGGCTAAGAAAAAGAACTTAAAACATACAACTGAAAAACAACAGATTAAATAAAAATGCACCTGTAAAATATATAGAACAATGTGTCCACTGTGAACTTTGAAAAATAACCTTGCTGCATGCACCAAAAATAAATCAGAACTATAGAAGAAAGTCCACTAATTCAAACATTTGCATTAAGAAGATTAGCAAAGTATAAAACAGAGAATCACAGCTCACATGTAAAGCAGGAGGTTGCTTAGCGTAATAACATTGTGGAACTGTGAACTCAGGATCACCCTTAGCGGGTTCATCAGACCACGGAGAGCCGAATGTCTTGTAAAGATTTTCTGATGAATTCAAATTTAACCCAAGTGTTGTTAGATCAATTCCAAGAGCAAGAGAAGCCAGATCAGGATCACTCATCCTTAGCACACTTTGCAAACCAAGTAATCCAAATGGGTCAGGATTAGACTGTGCAGCCTGCATTGATTTCATCCCAGGTTCCCTAAATGACTGATTGACAGCTGACATCTGTTGCAGACGGAACTGGGATTGGTTTTGATGCTGCTGATATTGCTGGATGAGCTGGTCATAACCCATACCAGAAACCGAATTTGAGGTATTTAGAGGTCTTAGCCCAATCCCAGGTGGTGCACTAGTCTGAAACAAAGATTGAAGAGAATGTTAGGAGTAATTCTATGTAAAATCTACCAAATAAGAGAAAACATCGATGGAGGAATCAAATGCATATGAGTGTCCAACATAGGAACTCAAACCAATTTCTTCAACTTTCAAAGGATCCTTCATTTCGCATCCTGTTATAAGAGAAAAGGCATTCTTCCGGTTTGACCAACAATGAGCCTCAATTCAATCAAACTACTGAAACACTTTCCGAATTTGATAATTGTCAAATCAGTTATGAATCTGCGTCCCATGTACAATTAGAGAAAGATAATATAGTTTCCTTCTACCCTCTGTTAGCCCTTTAATTACTTTTGCTAGAAATCATTTACAGCACCAGACTACCACACCTGCGAGTGGTAGCTCGAATGTGAAGATGGGAAAATATCAGAGCCATGTAAATGGAGAAGATCTTGGTTGTTTACAGTTGAAAAGGAGACTCCGCTGCCACTGGCCGATGGAGCATGTTGCTGTTGCGGCTGTGGGCGATGAGAATAGGATCCACCCAAGTTAAATCCTGCAGGCCTCCCCATCTGTGCAAAATTGCACACAAGTAGGGGCAATACATAATGAAGATGATAATCTACTTCAGAAATTGATGAAAAATAAATAAAAACTCAAGCATGCAATTATTTATATATAAATATCAAGAAAATAAATTTCAGTTCCGCAAAAGTCGTGACTTAGAGTCTCACAGAGAAATGCTGAGATTGCATCATTAATAAGGGATTGTCATGAAGTTGATCTTTTTGGTGCAAATCCATTCCATAATCAGGATTACCACCTGTATAATATTGAATAATAAGGTCAAACACCTAATGACTTTAAAAAACATAGAACAAGTCACAACGAGGTAAGCTATAAAATTAAGTACCAACTTAAAACTGGATTCAAAAGAAATATAGCAACGAGTTCTGTCAACCAGAAAGTCAAAAATACACTAAATCAAAACCCAATCAGAGAATATCTGCGCACCTTTAAATCCTGGTAAAGCAGGGAAATCTTCATTTTGAATGCTGAACTCTTGGTTTTGTTGAACAATGGGACTTGGACCATGTTTTCGTAATGAACCTTAAAATGTTTAACTTAATATGTCAAAACTTCAGCAGCAGAAAAAGGAAAAAATGAAATAATCAAAAAGCATCTCTGTTATGTTACCCAATTGTCCTTGAGGCCCTCCAGCAGAATTAGGACGACTTGTCAACTGAGGGAAGTCATTGTTGATGTCAAAAGGGGAATTGTCATTTGAGTTCACATCATTCAACATTCCCATAGAGCTAAGATTGTTCACAGCTTGAACATGGTTCTGGGAAAGTGGTCCCCCTGCAGTTGGATAAGAATTGCCCAACATTGACATTACCGGAGGAGATCCTGAATCAAGAAAGGGTTATACACGGGAACAATTACAGCTACACTAGTAAATCCACAATTATGGCTAAATATGTATCCAATATCAGCTAAGAATAATAATCAAGTTAACGTTAAACTTTTAACAATTACAAGTTAGAAATGAGAGCAACGCAAGAAATGAAGCCAAAAACTCATTACAAATAAAAATGATCGAAGAAGCACGCCACTCATTGACCTATTCTGCTTTGTGCTGAGGGCACATATAGCGGGCAGCGCATATGAACAGCAATCTTTTGTCAAGACGACATGCAGAGGTAATTGTTTACATTAACATACCTTGAGGAAGCACCCCACTCATCAACCTGTTCTGACCCTGCATACTTAGACTTCCAGATCCACTATTGGCACTTAAATTCAGACGAGAAGCAAAACCAGGTACAGATAATCCTCCACCAGAGCTTATGCTCCTTCCAATGTTGCCTCCCCCAACCATGTTCCCCATAGAACTTGTTATCCTAGGAACTGCATTTCCCAAAATTGGGGATACTCCCAATCCTGGAACAGCATTGCGGTTACCAATTGCAGCAGAAGTTGGGAGAATCCCAGGTATAGAACCACCAACTCCATTTGTGTTACTACTAAATCCAAGGTTTCCTACAACACTAATACCTCCTCTATTAGTAACTCCGGAATGTCCATGAGATAACTGCAAAAGGGTAACCATAAGAAAATGAAATACATATTACAAGAATGTAAGATTTCATTTATAATTATTTTTCCATGTGTGTTTGTCCTAAAGACGAGCATGAAGGGAGAGAAAACATGTACAGTTTCTATTGCTGCAACCAAAAAAATCACAACATAATACACTGGGAATGTTACAAGTACCTGAGAAAGAGCAACAGGGAGATTATTTGACACAAATCTTCCACCAGAAAGATTCCCAGTAGGTTGTTGAACCCCACCAGTTGGAACATTCCCTAACGTTGAGTTTCTAGATGTGAGTGTACCAGGCATGTTGGGAACGTTAAAGCTACCATGAATACTATGAAGGCCCTGAATAGTTCCTGCAAAACAAACAATAGACTAGCATGAATTCAGAAGGACATAGACGAGCAGATATCCAGTAAAATCTACCCACCAGTGTGATGGAATCCAGGGGAACCTGCGCCAGACTGACCAGAGAGAGATGCTGCAAACGGACGTCCACTGCTATCTGGAAGATTTGAAGCTGATCCGTTGACAGAAGACTGCAGTCAGATGCAAAATACAATTTCCAGTTAATGGATAGTTATGTGACACGAAAACATGAACAATCAACCAAGAAAAGGCTATAACAGAGATGGACAACATTCAAATTTGATTTAAATTTCTATCAAAAAGATGATATACCATAAAACGAAGAAGATTTCTAAACATTTCCCCATTTATGATCTAAAAAGAAAAACTAGCATTTCAAGCAATTGAATTCTACTGGTGCAGCAACGAGCTGTAATTAGCAAGCTAAAAAGGAAATCAGCACGGCAGAGCATGTTGAAATCAACAAACACACACATAGTCACAAACATATAAAAGCAACAAATCCAATACGCAACATCTACAAATGAAAACAACTGATATTAGTTATCCTCTGACCAAAGAACTAAGTTCATCTACAGAAGCCACAAACTTCCATTTAGAGAAGAAAATCAAATCCAAAAATTAGACTGACGCTAAAAAGGACAACTCCAAATAATTATTCATTTGAAGTAACAATACGTTAAGTAACCCCGACATTGCACAAGTGTCAATAGATCATGCAAAAAATCATTCCTTGTTGAGAAGCAGCAGCCTTAAATGTCTCGAGTATAAGTAGGCACAATCCTTATTTGAGACTCTGCTAGAGTGATTGTAGCCTGAAAATGACAACAACAAAATTGTAAGAAATTATCTCCAAAACGATCAAAATGTGGCAATGAGTGAACAAAACCGAACTTTACCAGCAAAATCCACTCTAAATAGTTGACGCATATATAACAATAACCTATTTTTTTCCTGCTACTTAGGTAATGTAATTACACTAAGAAAAGATGTCCAGATAAAATTCTCAACACTGAGAAAAGACTTTCACCATTCTTTCCCCAAATTAAGTGAAAACATTTCAATGATAAGTCTTCCAACTTCTGAATTTTAAAAAAAGTAGAACGAAAGGCCTTTCGCATACATTTGAAACTCTGTTGGCTTTCAAACCTTCCACTGTAGTTCTCTGTATTGAAAATTGAAATTAAGGTAGTTCCTTCATTGGATTTGAGCGAAATTAGAGGGGGGGGGGGGCAAAAACAAGAAACTCATAAATCACATTTCTTGAGCTAGGAATCATCACTTTCAAATGACATCAATATCCGCGTTCTAAAGAACTAAAACTACTACACAGGCTAGTTCACTGGAGTAAATCGAAAGGGCGGTTTCCACATTTGTCACGATTACCTTTCAGTAGTCAAACAACGGCTTACAATTAGTCTCAAAATTTCCGATAAAATCCTTACAAAAACTATTCGTAAAAAAATACGAATCGAAATTCACAAAAACTAATCTAAATCTTGCCTAACAAAACGGACCAGATGAAAGAACGAAAAAAGATGAATTCAGTGCGCTTAGGGATCGAATCTCGTACGAGTCAAGATCGACTCACAAGGAGTGTGAGAATTACCTGCAAGGTAGATCAACAAGCGTGAGATATCTTAATCTCGTCCTCCTTTTTTTTAACCTTTTTAAAGAAATCGCGTGAGCTTAGTCATAGCGAGTGGTTGCCTTTTTGTTTGGGTCTGTTCTTAAATTTGATTTGCCCTAAATCGAATAAGATGGGAGGAAACGGGCTACTTTGCCCAAATGTACATTTTTTAAATCATTTAGCCGAGAATTGACATAAATATTATTTTTTATTTTTTTCCCTCAAAATATAGTAAAACTCGATTTGTTTTTTAAAATATTATAATTTTTAAAATAATTTTGAAGATGATACTATTTGTCATAGTCTATGAACACTAATTGGATAAAAATTAAATAAAAAAATTAAAAACGAGAGCAAGAGACACCGTCTTTAATCAGTACAACAATTAAAAACGATACCAACAGTCTTCGTCTTCAATCAGTGTAATAATTAAAAATTAATTTATTGTTGCTATCATCTTTACTTTTATTGTAAAAAATACTATATTTTTGGAAATAATTTGACCAGTGTCATATCTGTGAAAAAATGGGAATAATATTTTAGTAAATTTGCAATATTATTTATTAAAAATAAAAAAATTTATGTACGGGTGAGTGGAAAAGAAAAAATATTTTTACTAGCAAATATAAATTATTGTTCAGATGTTTAGTTTAGTGGTTTAGGTTTTAGAGTTTATAAGGATTTACGAATAGAATTTAAAGTATAAAGTTTATGAGTTAAGGTTTGATTATTATTTTTTTAACAGTTTTTACTTAGGGGGAAGGAAAAGGGAAATTTTGCTCTTACTGAGTATTGAACTCACAACCTAAGAGAATATAAGAATATCAACTAAGATTTTTAACCACCTGCTCTAGACAATGTTAACTAAAGTTTAAAGTTTTGAAGCTAACATTTGATTTTTAGGATTAAAGATTTAAATTTAAATTTTTAAATAAATTACGTATGTTTGTTGAATTTTTTTCGAATGTTATTGCATGTAATAGTGATATTTTATTAAAATAATATTTATATTTAACGACTTGAGAATACATTAAATAAAATATATTTTTATATTAGGATAATTGTTCCAAGCTCCCTAATTTTAGAGTTTAAGTGTACAATTTTGAATTTAAAGGATGTGATTAAAATTTAATATTTATAGGTTAAAACAAAAATCTCTAACCAAATTACCCTAAGCTTAAACCATAACATCTAAACTCTAAATTCTAATCCTACGACCTAAGTTATAAACCCATACACTTAAACTCTTAAACTCTAACCCTAAACTAGATCTCTAAACTTTAAAACTAAGGCACTTATAAAAAATACTTTGTTTTCACTGTCAGTGCATAAGATGTTTTTTCTTTATATTATAATCAACGACAATATTATTTTTACACATAGGCTCAATTAGAAAAGAGACAATATAAATTAGATATGTAAATATTCTCTCAACTTTTAGAACTATCTTTCAAGTGTAATTAGATCCTTAATGATACAAGGTAAAATGTTAGAAATTTTATTTATAATAAATAATGTTTCTAAGACACTGAATACAAAAATTATAATAATGTATTTCATCGGATATTAATTAAGGACAAATTTTGTAAAATATTAGGACATCTCATCGATAAATCGATGTAAGTTAATTTTTCCAAAGATACAAGAAATCTGAACATAGTTATATTATTTATGGGTTGAAAAAGAGCAAGCTCATTTAGTTAGTTTATCAAATTATTCATTTTTATTCGTGTACATTCCTTTTGAACATAGATTTTAGACCTATTAAAAACACATTTTTCTTTCTTTAGAGTCTATTCATCTGAAAAATTATATTATGGATCATTCTCACTACGTCATACATGGGATCAACCAATAAAATACATCCATTTCATTAATTTTTTCATCTCATCTTTTTACCAAGTGAAACTTCACTAATATTTACTGTAAATTAAATTTAAAAATAATTTTTACTAAATAAAAATTCACTTGGCAAAAAGATAAAATGAAAAAATTAATAAAATAGATGCATTTAATTGGTTGGTCCTATGGATAACGTAACAAAAATAACTCATAATATAATATTTCTTTTCATCCTCTCCTCTAAATAAAATTATGATTAAAATTTGTTAAAAAAATAATTAAGTGAAATCGTGTCTTTGAAAAATAAATTATAATGTTATTTACAATTAAAACCCTGAATTGTAATAATATTGTATGTTCAGATATGCTTGTTAATAATTTTAAATCTTAGATTTTTTTAGCCAATTAGATTTAAAAAAATTATTTTTTATTAAAATATCTATTGTTTTTGACGAAGAGGGATTATCACTATCTACGCCTCATTAAAAACTCCTACAGCGTAATCGAAGGGGAAAAAAAGTACATCAATAGTATCAGAAAATAAAAGCATCGATAGAAAGAAAGCAGAACTAAACTTAGCTAAAACATCAAATGATTAACTCTAAAATTCAAAATTGTACACTTAAACTCTAAAATTGCACATTTGTTTTAATTTTACTAAAGTCTAAATTCTAATCCTACGACCTAAGTTATAAACCCATATCCTCGCGAAGGACAGTAGGCTGCTCGGCAGAAAGTCTAGGTGAACCACCTCTAAAACAGATAATAAGGATCGAGTACAACTCAATTGGCTACACCATTGCTTTTTTAGTAAATAAAGAAGTAATATTTTTTCATAGCAGAATTCAAACAGATAATATAAACATTTTAGCCACTAAATCATTTAGTAGATCTCAATTGCACATTTGTTTTAATTTTACTAAAGTCTTAATTTGCTGCTGTCTTCTTCCCAAATTATACAAGATCCAAAACCATTCAAAAAACGAACAGCAAAAGTCTTTTTTTAGGGGGAGAGGACTAAAACCAAAGTAATTCAACTTTGAATTTCATTAGAATCGGCAACCATGGACAGGGATTTACATATCACAAATGAAAATCCCATACAAAGTCACTAATTACAACCCCTACCTATAAAACTAAACCTCAAACATTCTTGACCGCAAGACTTCAAATCCCCACCATCTAACCACCGAATCCATACAAAGTCCTTCCCTGCCTCTTCAGGGCGTAAACTACGTCCATGGCAGTCACAGTCTTTCTCCTGGCATGCTCGGTATAGGTCACGGCATCGCGAATCACGTTCTCCAAGAAAATCTTCAACACTCCACGAGTTTCCTCGTAGATTAGGCCGCTGATACGCTTCACTCCTCCCCTACGAGCAAGACGACGAATCGCCGGTTTTGTGATTCCCTGGATGTTGTCGCGGAGGACCTTACGGTGGCGCTTTGCTCCGCCCTTGCCCAGTCCCTTGCCTCCCTTTCCTCTCCCTGACATCTTTCAGAATCGAGATAGGAAAATAAGATTTTGATGATTTAGAGAATTCAATACAAATTTTTCGAGTGAGAAATTAAATGATGGGATTTATTTATAGGGAAGTGGGGTGGGGGGAGTTATCCGTGTGAAATGTTTAGCGATGAATTTCGGCCGTTGATAAGTTATAATGGAGAGTTGAGTATCAACACGGATCGATGACGTGGTTACATTTAGCGGTTATTTTGTGTTTCTTCTGTGGCGGGAACCATTTTTGGTGACGAATCTATCGCGCCATGTTTTCACTGGTTGATTGCTGGACCATTATAAATGTAGATCCTGATTTGTCTTGCTTTTCTTTTTAAATTAATCCTTAATCATATTTGAAGTAATTGCAACTCTTAACCCAAAAAATGTTTATAGTCAAATTAAGTAAACTCAATTTGTGAAAAGCTTGAATTTAATCAATTTATTTTATAATTTCAAGTTTAATTTGAAATAAATAATAATTTATTTTTACTCATTCCCAATCCTTTTTATGGCAACCTTTTCCTCTGCACAGCTGCAGAAACGAAACTAGCAATCCTCTAAATCACAAACTTTCAGATAAAAATCTGCATCAAACCCAATGCTTATTTGTAGTTAAATTTCTTCAAAATGTTTGCTCAAAGAAAGAAAGGTCGCCGAGTAAATAGCCATTTCCTAAAACTATATCACTTCAAAATCCAAATAATCCATTTAATTCTGGACACTAGAATTAAGTGGGCTAGATGGAATCCACAAAATCAAAGGGTAGACTAGTAAAACAGGAGAAGCAAAGGTCCGTATGAATTGCATTCTTAACTAAAATGTTGTTTGTCCTACGCAGATTCTGTTTTTAAGCTTTCCCGACGTACATGTTTCAATTAGAAACGTTATGGACAAATATGCATCTCTTGATGCTTGCCGAGTCCTTTTGAGGAAAGTTTTGAGTGCGAGTTTCGATTTTTTTCCATGTATTTGGAGAATTCTTGTTCATATCTCTACATCCACGTGTTGTACATGACTGTTCAACACAGGTACAATGAAAAATCCGAACGATATGGTGCTTCACATTTTCGCTTTGATTGAAACAGCTCCTACATCGATATGCTTGGTAGAGGATGGAAAAATTAAAAGAAATTCATACTCCAAGCACAATATTGTATATTTATTGTTACTGTTGTAAACATAACATAAAAGCAATATCTTACATAGGAGTGTGCAAAACTGAACCCCAACATTTATAGATAGGGAAAAAGAAGAGGAAAATAACTTTATTGTTCAAATTGTTCCTTCTTTGCTATTAGTGCAAATATGCCTTGAAACAGAAGGTAAGGTAGAATCGAATCTAACTCTTTGATTCATGGGGGTCGGCTAATAGACCACCGTAAATCCCATCTCTCAAACACAATATACTCTCTTTACAGTTTACACCGTTAGTTTCATTGATATCTGAACAAGAAAGTAAAATTGGATTACAGTTGAGATGTATAGTTTCCAGTTTACAGTTTACACTCTCTTTACAGTTTACACCTTTAGGCGTGGGTAATAGGAAATTAAGAGCATAACTATCAGCAAAAGGAGAGGACCAACCAGCCAGTTCGTTGAGAAGATTGTATACGGCAAGCACTCTGTGGAGCAATCAAATTATATCCGAAACAGCCATGACAGAAGCTCATTTCACCTGCTGCATTTCATCGGAGAAAATCCAATCTATATTAACCACAAGATATGAACTTTTGAACCATGCAGGAAATAGCTACAAGTAATAATTAACTTGAAATAGTTCAAATGTTACCTGCTTGTTTGCCGACACCCTATTTTTGGCCCAAGTTGTTGGGAGTTTGATACTTCATGAGGCTGCCAAAGGAGACCAGTTACAAGTCAACAAGCCATTCTCAACTATTAGGACAAGATACCACAAAAGTCACTCTCAGCTTAGCATTGTCAATTAAGCAAAGAGTCGACACTTCAATAACAGTCACATCCCGAATGTTCTGTTATATAGACCACCCATTCTGTAATTTGAATCTTCATAACCAGAATAGAACTTGTTAAATCCCAATTTCTCGTTTCTGAGCAACTCCGCGATGCCAGCATTGTTTCCAGCCTGAACTTCATTCCAACCATCCCAGGGACCATTCGACATATGTGAATTCCTCGACTGCTGGAGAGAAAACTGCGCATATGGGGATACATTGTTCCCTTGCGTTTGATCCATTAGCCTAGGAGAAAGTCCATAAGAGTCGTTAAGAGAAGAAACACTACCCCCCACATCATATCTTAGGTTCTGATGAGGAGAAAAAGATCTCTGCATCAATAGTTGAAATCTGGCCTCATCTTCGTAGGAACCTATCTGTGGAGGAAAGTTTGATCTCATATCTAAGCATGAATTGTTGAGTCCTCCTTGAAGTCTACCCTTACCAACTGCCAATATCGCTGGATCCATAAATTCCATATCTCCAGCACCACCAACACCACCACTTGCTGGTGCCTGATAAGAGTTTCTTAACAGGGACGAGGAGTCTAAGAGATTTGCTAAAATGAAGAGAAAAAAAAGGAGTTGGCATCAATTTGCTCGCAATGAAACACCTAAAGAATGCAAGCCAAATAATAAAAAGGGAACCTACCTGATGTGTCAAAACCATGGTCTACTCTCTCATGAGAAGAAAAGCCGGGAGGAGGTGTCCTGCTAGGAACAGAGAATCCAGGTGGGGCTGACACTTGAGCTCTTGACACTGCCACGTAACATTGAAAAGGGGATAAATGTGAACTAAATCTAAAAAAAATTGACAAAATCCTAAAATTAAAATGACAGGAAATAAAGCTCAGTAGAAAGAAAAGTCAAAACAAGTCACTTGAGGTACTTTGAATTCCGAAAAAACAAGTTTTAGATGAAGATGGATTTGTCCATACAAAATTAAAAATATAGAGAAAACTATTTTATATTTAATGATGGTTAAGATCACATTATGAGCATGCTTGTTGCATGATTAAGATTTCGAGAAAACAGAAACCACTTAACATTCTGGCAGCAAAGGTAGAATTTTAAGTTCCGGAGCAGCTATGAACTATGATGGGGGTAGAGTAATTTCCTAGAAACTCACCAGAAAGCTTACCAGAAGAGAAAATTGAAGGACTGCAGGTGAAATTGTTGTATTCATCAACGTTACTTGGAGAGAACCCATTAGAAATTCCAAACTTATTCAAGTAGAGATCCCTGCTTTCAGCAAAATCTTGCCTAGAGAGCTGGTTCTGTGGCATTTGGCCAAAAACACTAAACGAGGACTCAACATCAAAAGGATGATATTTAGAATCCTCCTGTCTTGCAAATGAGAATCTGGACTGATTGTTATTCAGAGTCTTCACTGAGCTAGAAAATTTGAGAGGATTAGACTGCTGCTTGTCAGTGTCACCCAATAATCTAGCCAAGTTCTGAGGCGAACTTAGGGACTCATCCCATGTATTAAAATCTAGCGATAATATGTCAGAAATTATGCTGTTCTCTCCTGTTTCTTTAGCAGCATTGTTCTCAGCATTACCAAGGAATCTTCCCATCTGTTCCACTTTCTCTTGATTTGATGGCAGAAAGTAGCCTTCTGAGGTAATACCAGAACCAATACTACTACATATGTACTTCTCAGGGTACCCATTTGATATAGACGAAACACCAGATTCATGAAGCTGTAAACCGTCACTAACTTTATCATCTATAAAAGCAGTATCAGCATTCAAATTAACAGCACCAAAAGAATCACCGTACTGATAAGAATGGGACCTAGAATGATTTGATAAATTAAGTGAAATTGGTGAATTAGGCATATAATTTGGTCGGGTAATAACTTCCGGATCCTTGAGTCTTTGATTATCAAATGATAATATGTCTTCCTCAACTTCAGAACTTGAATTCTCCACTGCTCGAGTTTGAGCATCAATTCTCCAATCAGACTGCTCTTTTGAAACAGACAACCTATTGGGAGATGTCACAGATCTCCCAGAGGCAGCTGAATTCAAAGGTTCTAGGTAGTGCTCACTATAACATTGTTGTAACCCCTGACAACTAGAAGAGCTGCTTGATGCATGATCGGAAGCTGAACTGCTAGGTCTAACTAAACTGGAATGTCCACTTGAGGCATTCCTATCTAAGGTCAATGAAGAAACACCAGAGCATAAGCTCTGCATCTTCCCATCAGTAGACGAAATACTCCCTGTTTTCTCATTGGAGGCAATAAAAGACTTCTCAGTGTGGTCAAAGATGGAGCTTGCAACAGTTGATGGCTTATTAGTGCCCTGGTCATTATTATTGAATGCCAGTGGACAATATATCAGGCTGCTCAATGATTTAAAAGCAGGAACTCCATCAGGTGAAGTAGGTTTCTCTAGTGCAGTAGTTCGACCGTCTAAACCACCGTTATGTTTTAAGGGTTTTAACAAATCAGGTTTACCCTTCACAAGCATAGCATGTCTCTCCTCAGATGGTTTATTTACAACACCATGTAACATACAAGCCCGATTTGTGTTCATTACTGCAGATAAAAATGGTGATGTGTGGCTAATGGTGTCTGATTTCTGCTTAGAAGGTTCATTTGAACATGATAAACTGGCTGATTGTGGCTGGTTTAAAGCACGAGCTCCCCTGCCAGAACGTTCAGACTTTAAGCATCACAAATTAACACAACAGAAACGAAAGAGAACAACAAAAGGCATACCATGATGCTCCAGCAGGAAGAGCAATAGAACTACCAGGGGTTCCATTTGATGGAGAATCCTTTTTACTGCACGATATTGTATTCTGCACAAAAATCACAACCTAAGTCAGGTGCAGGAGCCAAAGTCAAGCATACATGTTTTAAACCATCATCACCTCCACCCACCTACCCACCCACCCTATTATTTGGCATTCTTATTTCAACGACTCAAGATAAAAACAATAACACTACCAAGAAGTGTTTCTTTGAACAAGTCCTGCTAGCACGTACGGCTCAACTGTACTATTCTAAAATTATTAATGCAATAATTTTAACTTCCTGTTTTTGTTTGGGAGTTAAATGACGTGAACTTACATTTGGAGCACTTTTAGAAATGGTTTTTGCTGTAGAAGAACTGTTGGGGCAATAATCATCGACTGGGGGAGGTAACATAGTCCCAGCTCGTCGTTGCATATTGTTTGTTGTACCAGTAATTTGTTGAACCCTACTCATTTAAAAAAAACAGTTTATTATCAACCAAGAGAAGACATAACACAAAATTCAAGGAGATCTGTAAAACATATATTTGCAATAGTTGACCCATTTTTATAGAAAGAGACAAAACAGTTCCCCTTTTTGACAATTGCAAAAGAAGAGAGGATAAGGATCATGGAAGCAGCATTGAGAAGAAAAAAAAATCCCTTTGGAACGTCATCTTAAAGTGAGGTATCCATAAGACAGAAATAAAAGCTCCCAAAATGTCCCTTGTAGGAGTAAGCTTTATAATTAATGACATTCTATCTCCCTTGCATTTATATTAAACAGAAAGCATCTACAAGTTGGATTTCTTTATCTCACAAAGAATGTTACACAGAAACACGGCAAAAAAAAAACCAAATTAAAAAAGAAAAAGAGATGACAGCTACTATATTCAAAATGAATATACCTTGAGTATGCAGATATAATTTCATCTTTGGTGAAACTATCCTCTTGAGAACCAATCTCATGCAAATATAGACAATCGGGGTTGCTGCAAGACTGACCCCGCCCCAAAAAAAAAAAAAAACTTCAATTACATTTGATAGTTTGTAAATGAAAAATAGAAGTTGACTAAAAAAATGTAGCAAAAATCACTTCTAAGCATACCATATTTCTCAGCCATGCATGGCAGTACTTTGTTGTACCAAAGCATGCCCTGAAATACATATTCCAAGTATTAGAGATGATAACCAGGTGCAACCATGCATCCAACCACTAACAAAGAAAAGCTCCAAAAGCAAGGTCTCATACTTTAATGGTCTACCATCCAAGACAAATACATGTACAGATTGGATACAACGAATTGCTTCCTCTTCTTTTGAGTAAGTAATATATCTGTAAACACGGTAAGAAAGAATGTAAATTGAAAAGTAGATAACTAACAACAGAGAACCAACAAGGAGATGAGGCAAAAAACTTTGATATAAGAAAATAGATTTCCCTTTCTGAAGAAACCTAAATACATGAAATAAAGTGCTCCTATTAAAGTTTTAAAAAGAAATGCAAGAATTTTAAACAATTGGGAATTTTAAAACCTAAATCAAGATATTTCTGAACTTACACACTACATGTACTGTTTGGAAATTGCTGAATGGCACCACCTGCTGTCCGAGACAAAGATACTTTTAGAACCTTCCCATATTGACCAAAATATTCTGGGCATTGGAGAAGCTACACAAAAGAGAAACAAGTTTAGGTATCTTCATTCGAGTACAAAAGTTAGCTTCAAAATGCACACACAAAGGGATTAGAAAGAGCGTACATCTTCGTCTGCCAGATTAAGTGGCAACCCAACTATGTAAACAAGATTCCTTTGAATAACTCGCACACTGCTCAATTGATTCCTTCCTTCAGATGATTTAGTCTTTGACTTTTGTGACTTCATTTTTCTCTCCAAATTAATTTCAGCAACCAACCTGCTAAGAGAGAGGGGAAATCATATGTACAAGACAATGGCAAGTAAACATTGCAATATTTTTAAAGATTAGGAGCTTGACCTCTCACAGTTAGCAGCCGTCCGTACAATTTTTTCTTTATCATAAGCAGTACGACAAGCTGGGCACCTTCCCTCAGTCTCATCCTTCTCAGCCATATCCATTATGTGATGCCAACACCAAACACATATCTGCCACAAAGGTCAATAGAGATTAGGCCAAATGTAGCCCACTAATTACCCACCTTTTCCCTATGTTCTCACTTTTATTATGTTTTAAATTCATTTTTCAGACTTGAATTGTCAAACAAATGAAAAAGAGGATAATGAAAGAGTAACATGCTTCAAACCTCATAGCCACATTTGCAAGGCTTCAGTTGTTGATCAGTCAAATCCATCTCCTCCGCGCAAAGGGGGCAGGTCTTTTCTCCAATGTCACTCATGATTGCCTGAACCCCCAAAACAAATAAACAATCACATAAAATAAACGTATTAATAATACTCTAAGAGCGGGCATCACTGAAATCTCAATTGAAATACCAACAGGAACCAATAAAAAGTGTCTGCTTCACGATTTCATTTTGTTATTAAATTTCAATGATCAAAACCCTAAAAAACAGCAAATGCGAAATCTAACACTTAATTTGGGTAAATCGCAAATCAAACACTAGAAATCCTCATTCCCGACTTTAATAATATAAACTCCAAATTTCCAGAAAAATGTAGTAATCACCAAACTAAATCTCGACCGCTTAGTAGAGCAATAAACCGAAGCCACCTAATCAATATCAAACAAAATTAACAATCGAATTCCCAATCAAATATGTAATCGAAAATTACCTACATGAAACACAATACATCGAGAGAGAGAAAAAGACAAACAGATTAAGCAGTACTTTGTAAAATTCAGGACGAGGAAGATAAATCAGGGATCTTAAAAAATAAAAGAGAAAGATCGAATGTCATAATTGGAAGTTTAGGGTTTCGGATAAAGAGATAGCGCGAGAGACGACTTACAGTTAGGTTGGGGATCGAGAAGATGACGAATCTGTGAAGATGAGATTGTGCGATGAACAACGAAACACGACAAGGAAATGTGACGAGAAAAAGGAAAAGAGAAAAAAAAAATGAGCCTTTAAAAAGAGAGGGTTCTTTTGGGTTTTTTGGCCCCTTTTTTTCCATCTACTTGCAATTATCTTTTTTTACTCTTTTGGAATTATTTATAGATTGACCCCTAAACTATACCAGATCCTCATTTAAGTATTTAAATATTATTTTGGGTTAGAATTGATATCAAGCTATTATTTTAAAATAAAAAAAATTATAATCAATTTTATTGACCAAATATAATCAATAAAAATATGACAGTAACGAGTGATGTTATAATAATAACAGTATAATACATGCATATGTTAGCGCGGGAATTAATATTATTAGATGACAATATCAACTATTTCTTAAAACATCATTAATTTTTTGGGTAAAATGAAAATAAAATGATAGTTTAGAGGTAAATTTGTGATAAACCTTTCTTATATCATCACTGTCAATTAAATATTTATCAACTTCCCAATTTTACTATTGGGTTTCCAATTTATTACGGGACTTTCCCTTTATTTTCCCATATTTCTGTTTTTCAAATAAATTCTACCATCGGTTTTTGTATTTTATTAACTTAATTAATTTATTTATTCAATTTTTATCCTTAATCAACCGATAAAAGAGCCATTGACTAAATTGCATGCATTTAAAACGATTAAATTAAAGTATTAAGCAGTAGTAGGTAATTTATGTATAGTGTAGTGACTAATAGAAATTTTGGACCTTTTCTTTTCTTCAGCTCGGATTAGCATGGGTCCCGCTCATGAGGGGTTGCTTGTGATACTTCCGATGTGCGGCACATTGATATATATTCAACGGATGGCTCGGATTAATCCTAAGACACCGCTTTTAAACCATTGGATCTCACTCGTACCTGCAATTGGTTACTGCTACAGAAGGAACCCACTCACAGGAAATTTTGCTTCTTGTCATATCATATCTATGAAAAATTACTAAACCAAATGGAAGACCAATAACATTTTTCAATTTGGAAAACAAATAATATGTTCCATTAAGATTAGTTTTCATTAATTATAAAACGAGTTTTCATAAAAAAAAAACTGGTTTTTTAAGGGTATGTTTGAAAATACACCTATTAATTAGATTATAGTGTAGTTGTTTGTACGAAGAATGACAAAATAATGTAATTACATGTGTGATATATTTAATTATACTAGTATTTTGAACTCAACAAGTGTCACAGTAGAAAAACGGATGATGTTCATCCTAAAAGATACGGATTCAAATCACTTTATCTATAAAGTGTATGAATATTACAAAAAGATTAAGAATATTTATGTACATATATAATTTTGTAATCACTTTTATAGGATTAAAAATTAGACATACGCCTAATTTGTTATAAATGACTTTCATTTTTTCTCTTTTTAATTTTTCAATTGGTCAGTAGATCCCACTAAATCACGTATAATTATAATATACAAATCAAACACTTCAAAATTTCAGATGACTATTTTATTACTCAATCCATCAAATTTTAATATACTTCTGGATTATTTAAAATTTAAAATAAATACAACCACTATGATCTATCCTTCCGCTCCCTCTGATTTGTTAGACCGTCATGTGGCTTTGTTACATTGTCGGCAGAAGTATATATTAGAAAAGGTATAAGCGTGTTTGGTTGGCACGAATAGCCGATATATATGCAGGGTTGTTTCCAAGTGCTACACGATTAATAAATACCATTCATATATTTGGCTATGATGTTTATTTACTTCGTAATGTATCTAATCATTTATAATGCCCAACTATATTATATCCGAGAAAACAAATATTATGGTGTGGTCAGAGTTTCTTATTAATTTTTTTTAAATATGAGTATGTTAGTTTTATTAAAGGAGAAAATATTTAAAATACAATAAGAATTTACAATTTAAGTAAATAAATTTGATATGGACATATTTATACACGTGAAAACTAACACTTCTAGATTATAAACAGAACTATATAAAGAAAAGGTAAAAACCCTAACTCAAAGGCTCGAAATAAAAAAAATACAAACATCACTAAAGTTTACCGATTAAAGGTAAAAAACAATAAATAATATTAAAAAAAATACATATTACAATAATAAGGAACGTTAATAACACGGTTATTACTACAACTCAATCTCGAACTAGAGCGGTGAATGTAAGCTTGTATCCAAATTTAGTTTGAGAATCCAAAATAAAAAAATCAACAGAATAATTAAAAGAGCGTCATCTTTTTTAAAGTCATAAATTTTAGACTCAATTTAAAATTTTATTTTCCCTTAAAGTTTTTCTTTTTTTTCTTTAAGATAGGAATATGATATGTCATTTAAAAAAAACCTTATTATATCTAATCATATTATATCATTATGCTTCCGGCATAAGATGTTACATTTCCCGCAAACAATCTTCTTTGTCATAAAGGACACAACTTCGTTGTCCACGGGAGAGGCCTCCTCCCCTAAAACGAAAAATTGTTTCTTGAATCTCAATACATCTGTTGCAAATTAAATAAATTAACTCTTTACCAAAAGCTCCTATAGACTTACATTAAGAGTATTACGATATTCAAAATTAGACAACATAATGATTATTATTTTGTTTTGATTCCATTGTTAATTATTTTTTAATAGTGTTAATATGATTACAAATTATTATTTGTTCATGTAACGTCCTGAGTTTTAGGATCCGCGAATAATTTCACCCGAGCATGTGGGCTTGAGTGTTGGGCCAAAGCTTTGGGAGCATATGTGGGTTTTCTTGTGTGTTGGGCTTGAACCTTTGGGTTGCATTATGGGTTTGGAGGATGATGGATAGGTAAAAGAGTAATTTTCCCCTCTTTTGAAAAGAAAGAGTGAGAAGGCTTTAATTGGTTGCAAATTGTAAGAGTGGTGAGATCACTCTTGCCTCTCCTTCATCTTTTTCCTTCTTTTTTTTTTCTTTGAGCTCAAGAGTAGAGGTGAGATTGTTATCATATAAAGTGTAAATTTTGAATTAATTGTTGAGAAGATTATAATCATCATCCCAAGATCTACACATCAAGGTAAGAATCATGATTTTTGGTGGTAGGATGTGTTTCATGAGTTTTGGTGGGAGTTGGACTGGATGAGCGGGAATAAAAGTTGAAATCTTATTTTTGATGTTAAACATTTCCTTTATCGTCCATTCTTCACCTAGTAGGGTTGTAACTCATTTTACAACTTTGGATTATAGTTAA